>WWET01003004.1:99574-148508 GCA_011038615.1 Limnodynastes dumerilii
ATATATATACACACACACATATACACACACATATACACACACACATTAGATGTCCCCCATTCTCTTTATCATTTCTCTATCCCTTTCCTCATCTCCTCCTCTCCTTCATCTCCCTCTCCCCCCTTACACACACATATACACACACATATACACACACACATTAGATGTCCCCCATTCTCTTTATCATTTCTCTATCCCTTTCCTCATCTCCTCCTCTCCTTCATCTCCCTCTCCCCCTTCATCTGCAGCTCACCAGTATTCATGTCTCTCCAGTCCCCCCAATATCCCCATCATTTGTCTCAAGCCACCCCCCAGGATCCCCATGTCTTCCTAGCCACCCAGTACTTCCATCATGTGCCACAAAACCCTCCCCCAGTACTCACTGCCTGACATGCACGTTTTATGGTCCTCTAATGTGTAAGCTGGCCTGTGTGTGGTAAAATACATTATACAGTGATCCATACCGGAACTAGTCCTCATTTTTTTATATTTTTTTACATAAATTAACTGCATTACATTTGCATTTAGGGATGTCTTTGCACATATTTTGAAATTTTGATACAAATTATACAAATTAATATCTATAACTATCTTAATTTTGGGATCAATATTTTTTTAATTCAACATTTTCTCAATAGCCTCCTTGTGTCATAAAAAGCAGAAAACATATTTGTAACCATAATACAAAGGAAGCCGGGGCTTAAAGTTAATACTTACCATGCCGCTGCCAATAAAGTCTGCATGCGAACATGTCCGCATTACAGCTGCCGGTCGGAAGCCCATCGATATCATGGCCAAAACAGCATTAGCAATCATGGCAACCCAAGAAAACAGCTGATACACAAGAGCCATGTTGTCAGTGTCCATAGAAATCGACACCCAGGCCTTTAATATATATTCCACGTGTTGTGTCCAGGTTTCTAATAAACCTTTCATGTCTCCCCAGTTTCCAATAATGCCCGATTTTCCCCAGTTTCCAATAATCTTCCTCATGTCTCCCTATCTTCCAATAATCCCCTCTTGTCTCTTCAGCTTCCAATAGCCCCCTCATGTCTCTTCAGCCACCAAATAATCCCCCTCATGTATCTCAAGCTTCCAATAACCCCCTTATGTCTCTTCAGCCTCCCAATAATCCCCCTCATGTCTCTTCAGCCTCCCAATAATCCCCCTGTCTCTTCAGCCTCCCAATAATCCCCCTCATGTCTCACCAGCCAAATAATCCCCCTCATGTCTGTTCAGCCTCCAAATAATCCCCCTGATTTCTCCCCAGCCTCCAAATAATCCCCCTCATGTCTCCCCAGCCTCCAAATAATACCCCTCATTTCTCCCCAGCCTCCAAATAAACCCCCTCATGTCTCCCAAGACTACAAATAATCACCCTGTCTCTCCAGCCACTAAAAAACCCCTCTAATCTCTCATCAACCTCCAAATAATCCCATTCTCCCCAGCCTCTAAATAATCCCCCTCATGTCTCTTCAGCCTCCAAATGATCCCCCTCATGTCTCCCTTCAGACTCCAAATAACCCCCCTCATGTCTCCCCTCAGCCTCCAAGTAATCCCCCTCATGTCTCCCCAGCATCCAAATAATCTCTTCATATCTCCCCAGCCTCCAAATAATATCCCTCATGTCTCCCCTCAGTCTCCAAAAAATCACATCAATAAAGTCTGCATGCAAACATGTCCGCATCACAGCTGCCGGTCGGAAGCCCATCAATATCAGGAAGTGATGGCCAAACGGCATCAGCAATCATGGCAACCCACGAAAACAGCTAATATACAAGAGCCATGTTGTCAGTGTATATAGAAATCGTCACCCAGGCCTTTAATACATATTCCACATGTTGCCTCCAGGTTTCTAATAACCCTCTCATGTCTTCCTAGTTTCCAATAATCCCCCTGATTTCTCCCCACCTTCCAATAATCCCCTCATGTTTCTTCAGCTTCCAATAACCCCATCATGTCTCTTCAGCCTCCAAATAATCCCCCTCATGTATCTCCAGCTTCCAGTAACCCCCTTATGTCTCTTCAGCCTCCCAAAATAATCCCAATTGTGTCTCTTCAGCCTCCAAATAATCCCCCTCACATCTCTTCAGCCTCCCAATTATCCCCCTCATGTCTCTGAAGCCACCCAATAATCCCCGTGTCTCCCCAGCCTCCAAATACTTCCCCCCTCATTTGGTTTAGTTCATGATGAACTAATCTGTGCCAGAGGTGGGAACTAAATGAACTAGTTCACTATGAAGATTAGTTCATTTTGAACTGATCAGTCATGAACTACCCATCACTAATGATTTGAGCATTTAGAGACCTTATGAGAAGACACAAAATTTTCCCCCCACTCTGAGGGGGTTAGAAATATATCTAGGTCTTGCTCCCAATGTAATTAGAAAGCTGAATTTACCGTATCTCGAGGCACTGATAGAAATCCATACCAAAATGAAATCCCTTTTGAACCTATAGGACTCTGGAATCTATTTAAAATTGCAGCTGGAGGGGGGATAAACTTTTCCCGACCTTGTGGGACTATACGAATCCAATGATGGAACTGTAGATATTTATAATAATCCATATTATGAAGACCGTATTTGGACTGTAGGTATGTAAAAGGGGCTAATGATTGTAAGCCCACGGCGCCTGCCTGTTGCAGGGCTCCAGCTGCTTACCTCTCCATGCGCGTCGCGTCTCTCTCCTGTCCCGTCAGCTGTTCACAGGCTTCCGGCCTGCGCTCCTGGCGTCTCCTTGGTAATGGCGATGCACATTTCTCCTGCCTGTCGGGCGCAGCGTCCGGGTCTCCATAGCAGCAGCCTATCGCTTCCGTTGGCGCGTGCTCTGCACTTTCCTATTGGTTCTGCCTTCTTTAAAGCTGCTGCTCTGTCTCCCTACAGGTGCTGGTGATAGTTTCTGGTTTCCAGTACTGTTACTTGCCTCTCTTGTGTGCCTAGCTTTAGCCCTGTGCATTACTAGTGATCTGACCGCCGAGTGTCCTCCCTACCAGCCTTGTACCTACCTGCCTTTTACCTTATTGTTACCAACCTCTTTGGGTCTCCCTCCTTACGTGTACCTACCCACCTTGTCACCCTATACTTACCTGTCTGAGTGTGTTTGTGATCCCGTGAGGGATCATTCTGTGTGCTTGCAGAAAGTGAGCCCCGATGCGTCTTGTCAGTCTCGTCTCCCTACTCAGTCCGCTGTCTATTGTTCCTTGTTTATTGTTGTCCGTACTGGCCGGTCCCTTCCGTCCACCTCTGCTCCCATCCTAGTTTGTCATAGTATTGTCTCACTATTGGTTCACTGTAGGGTGTTTAGTATTTCCTGTTCTCCTCGGTCTAGACTCAACGGTGCACGACCATACCTACAGGGGGCGCTCAAGACCATCCCCACCATCAGGGGCTCTGGTGAAAACCACCTGAAGGAAAGACTCCGCAATCCTGCAGCCGATCCAGTCACCCTAACCATCCTAAGAGATCACCCCGGTACTATCCAGGTAATCCCGGGGTATCACCCACTACTCTTTCTGGACCACTCTGGTACTCCCCAGTTAAACCAGGAGTGTCCAAATACTGAGTGTCATAACAGTACAGAGCATTCTCTCCCTTAGGGGCGGCTTTGGTATGTCCCCTATGGTTACCAGTGTCCCTTAATGGATGTAAGGGAAGGATTTTTGTTACTCAGTGTAAAATCCTTTTCTCTAAGTCCATTGGGGGACATTGTGTTCCCTCCCTTGCTCTGACATGTGTATAATTTAGATTGTGTAAAGTTATCATTATGCCCGCTCTTTGGGCTCACTTTGCAGTCAACTGGTTATTCCCCCCGGGGGGATGGGCATAGTAGGGGAGGAGTAGCCAGTTTAACACTTTCAAGTTTAAAGTGCCCTGACTCCCCAGACCACCTACTATACCCCTATGGTTACCAGTGTCCCCCAATGGACTCGGAGAAAAGGATTTTACAGTAAGTAATAAAAATCTTACTGCATACTGCATAGCTTTATGTTTAATCTATAATATAGAGTTGAGCTAAGAAACTTCACCTCTTAATTCTAATTCTGGTTTCACAATTTAAAATTGCCTCCCCTAGCAATTCAACATGGTATTGTTCAGGTATACACTTACACCTAAAAAAAAGGTGTAAGTGCAACTCTGAATCAGCCCCATAGTGTAATATAATTGTTTGGAGTGCCAGACCTCTCTTTTGTTGCTTGTAGTTACACAGTGGTCACTTTGGTCCTTCGCTGCACCTCTCCACTTGCACACATTTCATATATTTGAATTGAAGCGTGCTCTTGTGTGTTTTTTTGTTACTGTTAGTTTATTTTGGGAGCATGACCCCTCCCCAATATGGCCACTGCACGCTGTTCAAATTGCAGGAGTGTCTTAATACAGATCTCGGGGTAGATCCAGAGCTACATGCGCAAGTGATTTTGCGCTAGTCGCTAGAGTAAAATCGCTCATTTGTACTTACTGCGCATGCATGCGGCAGATGCTACGCAACGTAACTCAGAGCGTACAGGCCAGTCACATATCATCAGCGTATCAACGTAGGAGGGGGCGTGCCAGCCATACGCCACCCCTAATTACACTTCGAAGGTGGGGTGAGGCATTAAAATTGTAGAGTATGGGCGTGCTTAGCAGCGTAAGTACAAGAGGTGTATGTCAGTGGTTATGCTGTGTAAAGTTAAGGTAGGGTTTGGTAAACGTAAAACGGCCGAAGTACATACATGTGAGGGGAGTGCCTAGGGCAGTGCTTAAAAGTTACGCTAGCGTAAACACGCTACGCTATGAAACATATTAGAAGTGTAGCTCTGGATCAGGCCCTCTTGAGTACACATATAGCAGATGGATAGGGACTCACCTACAGGAGGTGCCTTGATGCTGGGCAGGTGAGCTTAACCCAATATAGCTATATTGTGAACTAAACCTCCTTTTTATGTATGTGCTGACACATAGTGTAATATAATGTTTGTTTGGAGCACCAGACTTTTCTTTTGTTCCTTGCAGTTACACAGTGGTCACTTTGGTCCTTGGCTGCACCTCTTCATTTATCTATAAACTTGCACACATTTCATATATTTGAATTGAAGTGTGGCCTTGTTACTGTATGTTACTATACATATTAACATTAGAAACATACAAAACATAAAAGTGCAATACAAATGTGAACCTCATAAGGAAACATTTAACTAAACATTCTTATAAATACTATTACAATTGCTGGTAATAGGTTTAATCGGGGGCAGGTGGTGCGTGCTCAGGGTGAGGATGGGTACCTTGGTAACTTTGGGTTTGTTGGGCAGGTGGCTGTAACTCAGGGTGAGCATGGGCACCTTGGTAACTTTGGATTTGTTGGGCAGGTGGTGGGTACTCAGGGTGAGGATGAGCACCTTGGTAACTTTTAGTTTGTTGGGCAGGTGGCAGGTACTCAGGGTGAAGATGGGCACCTTGGTAACTTTGGATTTGTTGGGCAGGTGGTGGGTACTCAGGGTGAGGATAGGCAACTTGGTAACTTTTGGTTTGTTGGGCAGGTGGTGGGTACTCAGTGTGAGGTGAGCACCTTGGTAACTGTGGGTTTGTTGGGCAGGTGGTGTGTACTCATGGTGAGGATAAGCACCTTGGTAACTTTGGGTTTGTTGGGCAGGTGGCGGTTAAATAGGGTGAGGATGGGCACCTAACTAAACATTCTTATAAATACTATTACAATTGCTGGTAATAGGTGTAATTGGGAGCAGGTGGCGGGTACTCAGGGTGAGGATGGGCACTTTTGTAACTTTGGGTTTGTTGGACAGGTGGTGTGTACTCAGGGTGAGGATGGGCACCTTTTTAACTTTTAGTTTGCTGGGCAGGTGGCGTGTACTCAGGGTGAGGATGGGCACCTTGGCAACATTGGGTTGGTTGGGCAGATGGTAGGTACTCAGGGTGAGGATGGGCAACTTGGTAACTTTTGGTTTGTTGGGCAGGTGGTGGGTACTCAGGCTGAGGATAAGCATCTTGGTAACTTTGGGTTTGTTGGGCAGGTGGCGTGTACTCAGGGTGAGGAGGAGCACCTTTGTAACTTTGGGTTTGTTGGACAGGTGGTGGGGACATAGGGTTAAAGTATTTGAGGGGAAAACGTTTTGCCTCAAAAACTGTTGGGGTAGCTTCCCTCAGGGTGGTATGGAAATGGTGTTAGGGTTTGTTGGGGGGATTGCATCTTATTAAGGATGCATTCATAACCATATGAAACTACCTACTCTCCCAGTTGATTCTCTCAATTTCTAAAAGAAAATCTTTTTGATGCTCCCTCTCATACTAAAAGAATCGCTGGATACAAGCATACTCTTGGTCTGCATCACTTGATCCATTTTGCTGAGTTAGCTTTTGTGACGATCTCCACCTTACTCAGCCTCTTCCTCTTTTGGGAACTTTGTAGACTAAAAAATGGAAAAACAAATAACAGAACATTATGGTCTCCAAGGCACAATAATAATAGGGTAATAGGACAATGTGATTGGATAGGGTTCTTTGTTACTGCTCTACTCCCTCCTGCACTAATCACTCATGCACTACTTCACGCTGTAACACGTGTTTATGTAAATGTTTCATTTTTAAATGTAGACTATAAAAATATTGAATTATTGGACCTTTTTTGTATTAATATTAGTTAAAAATTTTATTAAGTAGGGCTTCTATGTAGATCCATTGGCAGAATTTTAATGACATTATTGGACTATTACCCTACTTTCACATGTTTCACTGGTGGAATCCATATTTTCAGATTGAGGATCCTCAAACATTAATGGCGACAATGATCTGGACATAATGCTTGTTTGGCTGTTTTCCTGTGGAACAGAGGAGCAGTTTGAGGACATGGGCTATGGGATTTGCCAGTCCAATAACTCAGAAATGTTATAATAAACATGGGCATCCTTCACTGTACCAGTGATTTGTCTCCTGATTTGCTCCTCGCCTCTCACAGCTAACTGCTCCCGAACCTCCTCTTCCTTCAAGTGTGCAATGCAATATGTGTATCCGTGGGCAGCATTTAATGACATAATTTTCCTTTGCCATAAGCCCTCCAATTAGATTTATTTTGTGCTACCAGGGTTTAAAATCCTGGTTCGCACCTTTCACACTGCACCCCTACCCGGGTTGAACCCCGGAAAACCCTTCTTTTCATCCGTGTCCAATTCCCGGGTCGGGGACCCTGGGGCCTTTCACACCACAGCTCAACCCAGGTAGTTGGACCGTACCCCAGCAATAACCCGGGTTTTTGTGGTGAGAGTGTCCCTCTAAGCTTTAGAATGCTTAACAGCTGCACCACCTGCACCATTAGTTTTTCTTAGGCGTGTACCTAGGGGTGCAACTTGCTGAGGAATGTCCCGGCTTTACCTCGATACCTGTACCAGTACCTGCCATCAGGTAAAAGCCCTGTGTCTTTACTCCTGGCTCTAAGCCCTGCCATGGGGCCTTTCACAAGAGGGACCACCTGAAATGTGGCACATTTCTACACTAATTGTTCAAATGTCTTTAAATGGAGGAAATATAACATTACTGTGACCTATTTAAAATATATGCCTATTTTTGTAAAGTATGTGTAAAGACAATGGGCCGTATTCAGAACTCCGGCCTCATTGCATATAAGGCCGGAGTTTTCCGCTATGATGTACTGCGCATGCGCAGTAATTCTGAAACGTAATCTACGTTGCATGTTGCAACGTAGATTGCGTATACGTGGTCATCATAGCGGGAAAACTCCGGCCTTATATGCAATGAGGCCGGAGTTCTGAATATGGCCCAATATTTCTATATCAGGTTGATTCATTCATACTGTACCACTGGGGGGAAGAATTTGAGTCCTATATTGGTGGTCAGACATTACGATACACACATCCGTATTTACACGTGTGCCTGTGACTCTGGAAGCGGGAACTGGCAATACATCTCTGCCCAAATAGCGCTGGGTAACCCCGGAACCGATGCGGACACCAGAGGAATCAATCACCTATATATTTGGATTTCTAAATAACACTCAGTACCTATCAATAGATTATTTATATGCAAAACCTGTTCATTCAACTGTATTTTACCAGCAACTAAAACTTACAAGCATCCAGTGAGTTATAAATAGGGTGGATGTTATATATAGGTATATCCTAAATGAGCAATACTATTTATGCAATTTTCCTGATCCATTTTTTATATGCTGAACGTAATTGTTTTAATGTTACATAATTAAACTGCAATATTTAATTTATTGCCGGTATCTAGTTGGTTTATTACAGCCACTTTTATTAATTTACATATATATGTTAATCTACATAATTAGTAAAACTTTTTTAGCGCTGTGTTTTCATATATATAGTTTCTAGCTCTTTGGAGAATTTGTTTTTCTTTGAAAGGGAGAGTTGCACTACCTCCCCAGACAGCAGCTGGTGTTTGATTGAATATAGACAAAAAGATTTATTAATATTCAACCTATTTATTTTGTAAGCATCCATAAATTTACCTTCTTTCTTTATGTGTAAAGAACAGAATAGACTATTGGTTCTCAACCTATTTTGGGGGAGTACTAGTTGCCCACTATGGTATCATGTCAAGTACCACTTTGCATATCATGTAGACACATATCCACGACCCCTATATATATTTTCAGAGCTTTTATTTACATATTTTTGCAGTGATTTTAAGGTACATTTTCTACATATGACATTTTGACCCCCTGCAATAGACCAAAAAGTGACCTACACTAATTAGTCTTGGTAGACTTTGGTATATGTAAGTAGTGACATACAGCGTATCATTATTGGTAGACAGAGGTGCATAGTTTGTTCATGTACTTTGAATACCAACTAATAAAAAAAGATAGTGAGAGTGAGAGTGTGGGTCACTGCTGAGAACTGCCAGCATGGTGGCTCAGTGAGTAGCACTTGTGCCTCACAGTGCTGAGGTCAAGAGATCAATTGCCAGACCAAGTCTTATCTGTGTGTAGTTTTTATGTTCTCCTCTTGTCTGTGTGGGTTTCCTCTGGGTGCTCCAGTTTCCGCCCACACAACAAAAACAAGCTGGAAGGTTAGTTTACTGCGGACTAAGTTAACCCTAGTGTAAGTATGCATGAAAGTGTTAGGTATGTTGCTCCAAAAGGGGCAGGGACTGATGTGAATGTCAAATGTTCTCTTTAAAGTGCTGTGGACAAAGTGTGGCACTAAATAAATAAACATAAATAATAATAATTTTTCGAAAGGGTCATTTTTGGCCATTTTTAAAGCTGGTGCTCGTTAAAACATTCCTGCCCCATTACAGGCCGCTAAACGCCTATTCCAATTTCCCTAACCGCAACACTAAGCGGTGGTAATTTAAAATAGGGCCGTATGCTGAAATACACACAGCCGGCAATTAACTGGGTAAATCTAAAATTGGTGTTCACAGCGGTAAACAGAACCAATGGAGTAACGTTCTTATGTGTCATTAGATTCAATTTTATTTATAGCAATGTGATAGCAGTATTAGTCCTTACATACAAAAAAAAGAGTTGTTCTGAAAACAGTGTAAAAGACCAGACAGTGCCATCAGCCATCTTATTCTAATGTTATCATTCTAATACATACTTTCAGACATTTCAATAAATATTAATCATTTGCTTTTCAGGAACACAGAGCAATGATGAAATAGCTTATTTCGTAGGTGACGCGCAGCCTCCCTACACTGCTCAGTGGGACGCAAATATCGCGACTTGTGTCTGTCGGCTGATGGAACCAACGTGATCGTATAGATACGGGCCAACAGTGACGTTCCAGCACGGTTTTCACGACCAGCACAGAAGCGCATCTATAATATATCCAAGTTAACTGCGGAATGATGGACTGCACCATCCTGTGGTAAGAGGGGTGCACATTTCGCCGCACAGAACCCTCTGCCTCGTTCTGCATCCATTCCTAAAACAGCAGTGCAGAGCACCCGCCATCTCCCTAGCCGTGCTGCCGAGGCACAAACCCCACTGAGGCTCCTGAGGCTTGTAGGAGTCAAGGAGCTGCCATTCCAGTGCCCTGCCTCCCTTTCTCCCGCTGTTGACCTGTCCCCGCCCTCTCTTTCCCATAACAAGCTGCTGCCCGTGCTGCAGGGCAGGCGAGCTCCTCTCCTGTCCCATTTCGTTGTTTGTTGTCCTTGTATCGTGGGCAAATCGTGACAACAGGGGCGGAGATGGGGTGCATCTGTTAACCGGTCACACGTGACCCCCTCTGGAGTAATCCGGGTTGTGTAGGATGAGCAACGAGCACTGAATAGATCTGCCAATAGAGACTACTTCATTCATCCCGGGGTCTCAGTCCTGCTGGTAGGTATATTCTATTCAGCATATCCCCTACATTTCACATGTAATCACAAGTGCACATTGAATGTGAATGAGTTTGCATTTTGCAAAATCACAAGACTTTGCAGCCTTTGGCTCTAAGGTTCAGTGTGTCTGTGGATACATTTTTGATCATTTTTCAAGGCTATGAAAGTGAATTGAATCTGAAAATGGTACACAGCTATCGGAATCAGGCCCAATATGTATTTATATAGAAAAAATATTTGGTTGAAAAGCATTCCTTTACTTGCATATAATTAATCAAGATGTCACACATTCCTATATTGAGCTCTATCAATGAGATCTTATTCCATATGCATTACCTTACTTATCATCTAGATGAGATTTATCCAGATGTCACACATCCCTATGTCATTTTCCGTTATATATATATATATATATATACACACTACAGTGCATGCAGTGTAAATTGTTAAAGATCTAGAAATTGAATGCTTTTGGAAATAATTGTATTAACAATATATTAATGTATTTTTCTGTAATCATTGTAGCTTTATATATTTGATTACTATAACATGGTGTGAACTCAGATAGCTAAATAGGTCATATTCTCCACAGAAATTGGGTACTAATATTTGTAATTGGGCTAAGGTGGACCTTGTATTTGGTATAGAAAAAATGAATGGAAATTTTTCTTGTACAGAAATAAATGATATGGCTGCTTAATATATTTCTGTGCCAGTGTTAATGCAAAGATTAAGATGGAGGATACATTTATATTATGTATTGTAGATACTTGACACTTGTCCCTTAAATGTAATGTTATCTATTGCATATTTACTTACATCAAGTTAGCTATGTTCTAAACCACTTGTCTGTCGGGGGCTCATGAACTGCATGGCCTTAATAATATATAGCACTCTGCCATTTAATAAACCCTGAAACCATGCCACACTATTCAATCTGCATTTACCTTATTGTGATTTATTTTTTTGTGAAAAGTTGGTTTCCTGACTAAGTAATCAGCTACATTGAAAAGATAAAAAAAAATAAAAGACTTATTAGGTTGATACAAATACTATACATAGTTCATGTTATAGTAATAAACTGCCTACACCATGCAGACATAGATGTTTTAATAGCTACAAAAAACACAAACCGGCATTTCTCTACATACTTGCAAGGTGTGTGCCCTGCATATAAATATTGCTGTGTCATAGATTTGCACTGGTATCTGATTAAAGCAATCCGATCCTTTCTCTCACCCACCCCCACCTGCCCATTCTTGCTGGAAGAGGAGGGGTAGCTCTCATTGGTATCCTGGCTCCTTGTGTCTTGTTAATAGATTCCACAGGATTTTTAAGAGATGCCAGTGATGACATGGAAGAGCTGATTTTGATGTCTGTGAGGCATTCTATGTTCAAGAGCCTTGTTTATGTTTATTTAACACATAAAAATAATAGTAACAATAATAATAATGTGATTAAAGAGCATAGTGAGAATAAATGCAAAACAATACGAAAATACCTGCAGCTCTACTCTAAGCCTGGGTATTTTATATACTAGGCTTAATATTATGCTTGTAGGATTGAATATGTAAATGATCCCTTTAAATTAACAAAAATTTTAATTTACTGTGGGTCAAAAGCACAACATTTATTAGATTTTGTAAAATAATTTTCACTGGGAGCAATGATTTGGGGAAAACAAGCATTAATATGATTGCTGTTGTTTCTACAATATGTCTGTCTCCAGCAGAAGAGCTGTTGTCATGCAGTGACTGTCTTTTAAACATCATATTTTTGTTCAACTTGCATTTTAATCAGAAAATGCTCGTGACTGAAAAATGCTTGTGAAGTGTTTCTCTGCAAGGTGCGTTTTTTTGTTTTATTTATTTTACACAATGGACGTACTAGAATAGGCTATATGACTCTTGACCAGAATTGATATACATGAATAATGTTCTGCTTTGTTTTGTACGTTTTTGAAAGTAACATCAACATTCAGATATGACTTGGGTATCTGAAGTTAAAGTAACAAAATAAATGAAAGTTGAGGTCTGTTTGGGTTAAGCTTATTGCACTCGTATCAGTCATATCTGTTATTTATTTTATGTCTGTAAAATTGTGAGTCTGTTATTACTTGTCATTGTGATGGACATTTAGTTAGGCGTTATGTTATTGGTTGTAAACCAGGAAAATAATTTCTTTAGGAATAATAGACCTACATCTCTTCAGTTGTTTCTTTATAATAATTTTTGGGTGACATAAGTATTTTTATTCTATTAGAAGTAGATTATGGTAAATCTAATTGATGCCATTTTCTGTATTTAGGTACAAAGTTTAACATTTTTCAGTGGCTATTTTCAGGACCAAATGGCAAATGCAATCTTGCATTATTTTAGAGTCACCTCTTTGGCCTGAATCAATAAGCAGCATACATCTTGCACCAGCTTGTAACTGCTCCTGTGTACACTTGAGGCTGCCTGCTATGAGCACCTGCAGGAGCCCTAATACATTGTATTATTTACTCAAGACAAATTAAAATCGGTGTGTTCTACATTTTCTGTTCATAAAAGTATAATAGAAACACCTGGGACATCCACAAAAAACTGTTTGCTTACCGAATGCAATTCGGCTGCGTTCTTTCTATGTGGTATGGAAATAAATCTGTTGCTTTCTTTCAGAATAGACTACAGTTCCTTGAATGATAAATCATATGAGAATACTTTTCTATTATTAAGCAGACTATAATGGTTTAATTATATTCAGTTGTATTTTGAGGTTACTGCAGATGTTGGAGTTAGCATAAATAAAAATGTAAGAAGTACTATAGTAGTATCTATCCTATCTATCGTCCTAGTAGCATAGTAAAGTAGTCTATGATGTTCCAATCTCACCATTTATAAGTAATGACTATGGGCTGGATCCAGACTTAAGTGCTTGAAATTAGTTACTCCTGGGCTAAACTATGGTGATCGCAGGGGGAGTCAATTTAATTGTATTCTTTGCATGCAGGGATATATCTTTGAATTGCTTACTGCACACAGATACTGACCAGCTTTACTATCACACTGTTATTTATACTTGAGATAGGAAACATCACCTATCAACTCTAATACATTGACCAACGTGGTCAACGACTTAATCACTGCTAAATCTAAAGGTCATTACTCTCTTCTAATTATCTTGGATCTGTCTGCTGCTTTTGATACTGTTGACCACTCTCTTCTTATACAAATGTTGCAATCGCTGGTTATTCGGGACACAGCTCTTTCCTGGTTCACATCCTACTTATCTAATCGCTCTTTCAGTGTACGCTTTTCTGGATCCACATCCCCTGCTCTTCCTCTATCTGTTGGAGTACCGCAAGGCTCAGTGTTGGATCCATTGCTATTCTCTATTTATACAACTTCCCTTGGAGAGCTAATAAAGTAATTTGGATTTCAGTATCATCTCTATGCAGATGATACGCAAATCTACCTATCCACCCCTGATCTCTCACCTACTGTGGTAGCCCATGTTACTTAATGCCTTTCTGCCATTTCTTCTTAGATGTCCTTCCGTCATCTCAAACTTAATCTATCTAAAACTGAACTAATAATATTTCCACCTGCGAATAAAAGCTACCAACCTGGCCTCTCTATCTCTGTCAACAACACTGAAATAATCCCTACTCCTAAAGCTTGATGCCTAGGTGTTACCCTTGACTTTGAACTGTCCTTTGTTCTCCACATACAATCCTGCTACATACATCTAAAAAACATTTCCAGAATACGCAAATATCTCACACAAGACACTGCAGAAACTCTCATTCATGCACTAATCATCTCCCGCATTGATTATTGTAACGCTCTCCTTGTTGGACTCCCACATTATAGGTTTACCCCCCTACAATCAATATTACATGCAGAAGCTAGACTGATTTTCCTTGCCAAATACTCTTCAAGAGCTTTTCCACTCTCTCAGTCTCTACACTGGTTATCTGTATTTTACAGAATCAGATACGAGATCCTTTTGCTAACCTACAAAACCATCAATATGACTGCACCTGCGTACATATCCTCACTCATCTCAAGATATATCCCAGTTTGCGCGCTCAGATCCTCACAGGACATACAGCTCTCCTCCACACTAAACAAATTCTGATTCCCGGTTACAGTACTTCTCCAGAGCTGCACCCACTCTCTGGAATAACCTTTCTCACCCACTAAGACTATCCTCTATTCTCCAAACTTTCAAGTGTTCCCTCAAAACTCATCTCTTCAGACAAGCGTACCAAATTCCACAACCTATTTAACATATGTCTACACTATTTACACAACTATATTATATGGCCTTCATTTCATGATTAAACCAAACTTGTTCTCTTTTATTCTATATTAAAATTCCCCTCATTCCTGTTACTAACACTGCTGTGTGACTGGATCATACAGAGCACTGAGCACTTTTACCATGCAAGCTACCTGGTCCGTTTTGTGATTATATAGCACTTTCCCTTATGCATCAATCCCTAATATCCTATAGAACAGGGGGTTCTCAACCCATGGCATGCATACCATTAGTGGTACGCGTACCTCTGTCGGGTGGTACGCGGCAGGCAGGGCCGTAACTAGGGTGGTTCGAGTGCCCAGAGCGTGAGCGCAGCTGATGAATCTCCTGCTGCTCCACAGAGAGATTTTTAAAGCTTTCCCCAGTGCCTGACAGTTTGACCAATCAGGGAGTAGCTGAGATCATTGTGCTACTCCCTCATTGGCTGCTGCAGCTATGCACCGCCCATACTCCCTACATTTCCTCCTTCCAGTCCACCTAAGCATCTCCACAGCTCTGCTAAAAAGTGTGTATGTGTGTGTGTGTACAGCTTTGTACTGTGGTGCCCAATCTAATGCATGTATGCAACTATATCTATGTGTGTAGATATATATCTAAATATGTGATATACCTATATCTATGTGTGTTTATATGTAGATATATGTGGTATGTATCTGGTCCTGGGTTCGTACACAGGGCCGTAACTAGAAGAAGGCCATGCCCAAAGGGGAGTTGCCATTGTCCTCTTTCGCCCCAGGCGCTAAAATTTCTAGTTACGGCCCTGTGTATGCACCCAGGACCAGATCCAGAGTTTTTAACATAAACGCATCTCAGATGAGCTGTGCGTCCTATCCAGAGTTGCGTGTTTTCGCTGGACCATGCAACTCTGGACAGGACGTAGGGAAATTAGCCCTACCTGTCCCCCTCTTAGGCAGACTCATGTAGCAGAGTCTGCAGCTTGTACAGCCACAAGCATCTGCTACTTAACCATTTAAATAGGTTTTTAAATGTAGAATTTTAAAACCCATTTAAATGGTCTTACAGCTGGCACCTTAATGCCTGAGCATAGTTTTCATGCTACTATACTGGCATAATGTAAAAAACATGTAAAACTGCTTCAATAAATTGAATATTTTTGAAGGTGGTACTCGACCTCATTCCTTAACAGGTAACTGGTACCTGCTATAGAGTAGTGGCAGAGCCCTCTTACCCACCCAGTCTCTGTTACCACCCAGTGCTATGTAATCTGATGGCGCTATATAAAAACCTGTTAATAAATAAATAATACTGTTTGTGACAGATGAAATATGACTCCCCTGCAGTCAACATGGTTTAGCCCAGCAGTAACTAATTTCAAGCACTTAAGTCTCGATCCAGCCCTAGGATTTGATGCTACCCTGCTTTAGTGCTGAGATTTGGACATCAGATATATATTTACCATTTTATTTCTTTACCAATTCATATTATCTTCTTTTGATGGAGCAATCAACAAAAAATTTACAATGTGAATTACTGATAATACTTATTATTTATGTAATTGTTTTGGGTCCAGGGTCAACTAATCACTGTGGAGGAATGGGTGCTGTTTCTTTGTTATCATATAGCTTCATAATCTCATTACTCTGTGATTCTAAGTAATTGTTCGAATTATAAACCTCTTCTGGGAAAGATGGGAAAAAATGGACTGAGCAGGAAGTGGGTTGGGCTAGTTGTGTATAGGGTGTGTAGGCATAACTAATTTGGTCTAAAGCTAAAAGGTATACACAGTATGATGGCGCAACACCTAATAATAGAAGCCTGCTATATATCTAACACATACCACAATGTGTAAAAATAGGAAAAATAGTGTAACAAAGAAGTTATGTGGTGGGTGCTAAGGTGTGTATGAAAGGTAAAATTAGTGCAAATCCATGACACAATAAAAAAAAAAAGTGAAAATAGGTGGTGACACTTTCAGGCGGTTGTTGGGCTCCAGAAGGATAGCAGTATAGCATTGTCACTAATCCCAGGCTTTTACATCTTGTTGCATCGCATCTGGCCGCACCGGGCTATTTCCCCCTGGTGGTTTTTACTATAGTTTAATGTTCTATATTTGATTGTTTTTTCTGTATTTTAGCTTTTACTATTTCATTAATAAATTGTGCATAATTGTTTTCACATGTTGGGAGCATCTCTATTCTTTTATTTTTCATATTTAATCTATGGTACTTGGGGAGAAAAAATAGCTTCAACTATAATACCAATACTGTATTTAACAAACGGCATATACCTGAGAGAAGCAAAGAATAAACAAATTATTGGTGGAAAGGATGTATCCTGCTACATAAAAGAACATTGCTCAGAAACATTAGATTTTAATCACTTACCTCTGGACAGCAAAATCGTGAGCAGAAGAGGAACTTCTCTCTTTTTTTTTTTTTTGAGGTCTTATTATATTTGATCATTAATCCTTTTCTATTATTTACTTTCATACCATTTTAAAGACTCACAGGGCACTATTTATCGCAGTGAATTTATGTACATGGATTCTACTTGTTAATCTTTAAATATAAGAGTTGGATTATTTTTCACGTTGCATATTTTTTCATTCCATATTTTACCCATCTATTTTATACATTTATTCACTTCCATTTTAAGATCCCTTTTTTTTATTTTTTAACTCCTCATTGGTACGCTGGATGTTTTTTTTTTGTTTTTTTTGTTTTTTTATTGTATCATACATTTGCATAATTTTTTTTCCTTTCATACACCCCTTACCACCCCACCATATAACTTCTTTGTTACTTCCCCTACACCCAATTAAATACAGTGTATCGGCAGCTCTGCTCTGTTGGCAGAACAGCTGATTTGGGAAGATAAAAAAATAAACAAAACAAAAAAAACTAACTCGTTCTCTGTATCTATATATAAATATATCTCCATCTTTATCTGTCCTTACATAAACCAACCTGACTCTAAGACAGTTGCGCAGTGTGATTAATCCGAATTTACTACAGATTTACAGTCAATTCGTCCTTGATTAAAACATATTTTTTGTCTACTTCTTTTTGCCATAGTGCTTGGTTTATAAATGGTAGTTCTACAATCTTGTCATTCGGTGTGTGTGTCTTTTTTTTTTTTTCTTGATTATCTGCAGTGCTTTTGTATTGCAAACATAAAATCATCATTCTAAACCCCTGATGGGAAACTAACCACCCTGGGTTTCACCTGGTGCGACCATTACAGCATACCCTTTTAATCCTGATATTCCAAAGAATATATTTAATAAAAAAAAAAATTAAACATTTTAAACTACAAAAATTAAGCATTCTAAACTACAACAAACACAAATTTCACTTTACATAGAAATGAGCAGGGGGCCTCAATTTGACAACTGTTGTCCTAGACAGATATTTCAAGATGTACAGGTTTGTCTACAAAATGTATTTCTAATAAGCAAAAACCTCTGAGAATGTTTGTGTCTCTGTTTTGTTTTGTGAAGTCGCCTCCATGTGAGATGTTCTTGTTGCTGCAGACATGTGACTTTGAATAAATGTTTTTCATACTTATTGAATCTTCTACAATACTTGGGGAGAAAATAATAGCTTCAACATCAATACCAATACTGTATTTAACAAACGGCATATACCTGGGAGAAGTAAAGAATAAATAAATTATCGGGGTAAAGGACGTATCGTGCTACATAAAAGAACATCGCTGCAAATGCTATCAGACTTTCAAGATCCTGAATTTTTGGCAGTTACAGACTTCTAGTAGCACATTGATAATGAAGGTGTCTCTAAAGAAATAAAGGCACTTTGAAATGTTGGTTGGTTTTCCAACTCATATTGTATGGGAGAAAGCTAATCAGAGTGACTTTACCTTTGCTTTCTGGTTACAACCAAAGCTAGAAACCTACCAATGTCCATTTTTACAAGCAGAATATCCCCACAGGATTAAATATATCTTCTTAATGAGTGTATCTGTGTATTCGCTACCCTGCACGTGAGTTTGAATCGCTGTAGAAGCGGAAAGTGTCAGGGAATGTATTTGCGTTGTGTGTCATTGAAATATGTCTACGCCAATTGACCTACTTGCATACGGATTCAGAAGTGCAGTTATGCTTGCATGCAAACCCCATTATTTGCATGGGGTTTCACCTTACAATAGATGCTTCGTTTTTTGTGAATGAGACTTGGTCAGGCCTCAGACTACTCAACAAGTGTTTACTATGGTATGTATGGTATTTCTCATGAGGAATAAAGGTGCTTGCGTCATAGAAAATAGGGATTGCCCTGTATGTCTGTACGCTGCAGACACCTTGTGGCACCTTATAAATAAACTATAATAATATTATGCTCTATTCTAGGAGTAGTCTTGTGAACACTTTTGTGTGTCACAAATATGTTTTATTTTTAAAACTTGTCGTTAGTTTTTTTCCTTCAGAAGAGCAAACTGCAGATGTGAAAAGCATCTTTATTTTGAAAATTTTCAGTGTGTACAACCATTTTGTTTTTCAAATGCAATATGGTGTAGATTGCATTTATTGCGTTGTGTTTGCAATTGTATAACATAATGGACCGGCTCCAGAATTGCACGATGCATTCTACATGCAGAAAACTGACACATTGTGGTATTGCGTAAGCATAAGGTTCCGACACAGACCTGGGTCCTCAGTATCCAATCTTCCAATCCCGAAATACTTTCTGACGGAAGGGTGGGACAACATGCCATGCCATGGTATGGTAATCGTACAGAAAGGGCTTAAGTCCTTATGTATGGTTAACCGCTATGCACCGGCCCACACAGATAATGGGGAGAACTTAAGGTAGAGATCTCCCCTCACACATACAAAACTTAGGATCTGACTATTGGAAGTCTGCCGCTGCTTTGTGCACCGTGTTCTGCTTGCAGCAGCAATAGACTACAGGATGCGGCCCAAAAAAATACATTTTTTTTTTCCTAGGGCAATTTCTTGAGTTGCTGATGCTTAGGTATTATTATTTCAGATGTTTTTAGGTTGTGTAATTTATTAAAGTTTACAACATCAGGAACAGTTTTTTTTGTTTAAGTTTTAAGGTTTCTTCCTGCATAAGGACTTCTTGCACCCCATAATTAATAGAGAGAGGGGGAGAGAGAGAGAGAGAGAGAGAGAGAGAGAGAGGAGGAGAGAGAGAGAAGAAGAAGAAGAAGAAGAGAGAGAAATAGAGAGAGAGGGGGGGAGGGAGAGAGAAATAGAGGGCAACACGGGCAATGCTGGAGAGAGAGGGGGGGGGGAGAGAGAGAGGGAGAAAAATAAAATATATATGTGCTCAATTATAGTCCGTTGGTAGGTAACTTCTGATATTATTCCTTGATTTTAGGTCTCCAAATGCAACCAGATCTAGATATTTAGACCGCAGCTCTCTTCTTAATTAGATCGTTCCTAGGTTCCATCAGTAAGATAGCTGTATGAAAAGAAATAGAAAAAAGTGCTCCATAGTGCAAATACAGTTTAATAAAACAACAACAGGTACATCAAAGTAAAATACACGGCAAATGAGCCGAGCAGTGTACCGAGTGAAGCAAACCACATAAATGGGGTTCTCAGTCAGGCAAGTGAGTATAACCGCTCCTGTGGGGGTTACAGCGTGCAGCTTCCCAGCTTTCTGAGAAAGAGCCGAAGCAAGACCCGGGATGGTTCACATGAGCAGCAATCAAGGCAATAGAGTGAAGACTCGAAGGCACGGTGTCCTGGCTCCGCCACATACACACCGCCACACATACATGTATATATTGTTGCAATATTTGGGTTTGTGTCGCCATCTCCCAGGGCAGCCATATACATTATTCTTTTAAAATCAGCACACACCTATCTAGATTTGGTGTAAATATTTTGGACCAAATTCACAGATCCGCACCTGTCCTGCCGTTATCCACTTGCGAGTGCCATAGGGCTACCTTATCTAACCATGCAGAGTTTCCTTTTTAAGAATGAAACTCCACATGGACATTGCCTCCCCCCACCCTCTCCAGCTAATCTAAATCCCTCCCACTTCTACCTAAGCACACCCCGAGGCTGCGTTACGCCGCCGCTTTCTACTTATACTACTTTGTACGGACTGCACGGAGGTAATCTACGTACCTAACTGGTAAGTAGATTGCGTAAATGACCTACTATGCACGTGTAGTAGATCATTTACTAAATATCAGCGCCTTAGATGCTTCTGTTTCTTAGGTGTGAATACGGTCCTTTGTGTTTATTATCACAGTGGCAATAATGGAACTTGAACAAACATAAAACCTTCATGGTCACTAAGTATTACAAATGAGTAGTTCCTGACTACAGTGGATGGAACACGTATCCTAACTCACAAACATACCACAGCATACCCTAACTGCTTACAGCCAAACAGGCTGTAGGCTTCACAGTCTTTTAGCCACCTCTTCACAGTTTAATTTCCAGTCGGCCTCTTTCCAGTCTTTCCAAAGAACCCTTAATCTGACTTTTACTAAAGTTACACCACTTTTGGAAATCTTTTCAAAACTCTCTTCTCCACACGATGGGGAATACTGGGGGGGGGGGTTAGGGGGCCATGGGTAGAGAGACATGATGGGGGATACTGAAGGGGCTGGAGACACTTGATCGGAAATATTGGGGAGGGGGCTGGAGACACGATGGGGAATACTGGGGGGTCTGGAGAGACATGATTGGGAATACTGGGGGGCTGCAGACATAATGGGGAATATTGGGGGGGCTAGAGATATTTAATGGTGAATACTGGGAGCTGGAGAGACGTGATGGGGCATACTGGGAGGAGACATGAATGATAAGATTTATAGTATGTATTGTGTGGTGATTTTTAGGATGGAATGAGAATTGTATAGCGGAGAATAGGACACTGTCTGTATTGTATAGTGGTTACTATGATTTACTTTTTTGAATTACAAGATTGTGCTTTATGATGCTTACTATAATCTATGATGGTCACAGGCATGAAATTGTTAGACAGATGGATGCAAATTTAAAGTTTGCAGGGGGCCACGAACACCCTAGCACTGGCCCTGCTAACATTTGTTCATTGAGGACTAATTAACATCCCATTTTTGTATTCTCATTTCTACAAGTAGTTGTAAAGTAGTTTTTGGAGGATTTTAATTGTATAACTGGTTACAACATTTAACTATTACATTGAATGCTTTTAAAACAGTTAAGGCCATCGACACTGTATATTAAGGTTCTTAGATGTTCTTAGATGTCTAATTTCTGTTATAAGAAGTACACAATCTGTCCATCTCATTAAACATAAAGCCCATCTACTATTGAGTTGGGTGGATGGATTTGTATCAGTAATGTAGTGTTTTCAAATGCTACCTTTTTATTCTTTTGATGTAGTTCTTTCTTACCCTGTTATCCATATTATAACCAGGCTTCAGATTGGTAAATGTAATCTTCATGTTTTGCTGGTAATAATCCTGTGAGGTAGGTTTGTGAAAATGTTCTTACAGGAACTTTAACAGAATTTGTGATCTAAAATAAGGTAATGTGATGTAATAGTCTTTGATCTGTATAAAATGTTTCTTTATCGTTTAGAACATTTTGAAATATTACATTAATCACACAAACAAAGTTACATATAATGGGCCGGATCCAGAACTACGTCTGTCTTCCATAGACTGACGTAGTTCACTAAACAGTAGTTACTGTGCATGTGTAATAGCTATTGTACGTAATCTGCGTATCGTTTCGATACGTAGATTGCGTATATGCGGTCTTTTAGTAACTTTTAGTAACTACTGTTTAGTGAACTACGTCCGTCTATGGAAGACAGACGTAGTTCTGGATCCGGCCCAATGTCATAAAGAGATAGCCTGCAATATAAGAGTTGTGAAGATCACTTAATACATCTGGCAGTATAATTAACTTATTTAAGCAATAAAGCCTATATAACCACCTGTCTATCTGCTTATCCTACTGGTAAATTATTACACAGCTCAAGTACACTCAGTGACTCTTTCCGGAGAACAGGTTAAGTTCATATGTATTAGTTACATAAAGTAGATGCACAGCTATCACACACTGTCTCTGTATCCAGGTAGGTTTTCTAGGTTGAAATCACAGAATACAAATGAGTCAGGCCCTAGCTTGTATGCGGTGCTTAAAGAGAGGGCATAAATTCTCTGCTTTCAACTATCCAATTGTGTGGTGGGATCTGGACTTTTTCTTGTGTGATATCTTTTACTATCAAAGGGAGGGTGAGATCCCTGTGTTCCTCACCTAGAATGTTATTGTTTAAAATAAACAGTATTATACTGTGTGACTGCCTCTTTTGTTTATAAAAGATATAACAGCCCTCTTAAGTTTAAAAAAAAAAAATGTATGTATCAATGCTCCCAATTAGTTGTTCAGCAATGTACTATTGGAGGACTAAAATTAAAATACCACATAGATTGTGTATTTAATCTTTACACTTGGACACAAGTTGATCAAGTACAGACTTGATTATTAGAAGATTAGTATTTTGTTTGTTCACCTTTGCTATACAATTATTGTTTGTTTTATAGAATTTTGTGAATGTATTTGCAAATGGTTTATACATGCTATAGATCAAAGCTATTTTTAATTTTGGAGATCATAAAAAGGGTGTACATTTGTGTTGGTGCTGTGTGCAGTGGAAAACGCTGCATTTATGTAGTATAATATAATAGAGAATGTAGAGAAATCAATTTGTATTCTGGCAAAAGAGACTTACTCTGCAGTATTACAAGGTGTTAGAGAGGGGGAGGCATGATTACAGAATGTTTTATAATGAAAAGAAAACCGGAGGCTTTGTATTATAATCATTGTTAGATGCTTTAGTATGGACTGTTATAGAAAATGAGGGAGGCACTGCGAGTGTCTGTTTATATAGATATAGGGTAGGGGGCACTATGAGCAGAAAGATTGAAATATTGGTAGCTAGGTGTTTGATTATGGAATTACCATTGGTGATGTCATTTTTTGTAAAAATCATATCATACCAGCGTCTCCTTGTGTGCCTAGTTCAGCTGCAGGTACCATCAGGCACTAAAGGAAACACTCCTATAAGACAGGAAGTATTTTATTTTTTTATTTTTATAGATTCTTTATTTAACATTTTCCATTTTCACAGAAATACAGTATTACAATAACCAGGTGGATGTAAAAATCCGCTTAGGATACCATGTGGAACTGAACGGGAAGGCAATTTTAATTTTAAAAACTCCCAATCTCTAAATCGGCCTGGATCTGTTTCCCTGCAGCTGAGGTTTTCAGTGAAAGTGTATATAGCACAAAACCCTACATAGTTCTGTATCCAATCCTTCCCCAACACAATCACAATTTTAGATAGCAAACAAAAAAATTCCATAAGGGAAGGTTTTATTAGAGAGGAAAGAAAAGCATATTTACGCTTTGATTAGGAATTTTTAGGGACCATGGGCCGGGTCCTAAGGAACGTCCGCTAGGGGAATTACGTACAGCTCGTACGTAATTCCCCTGTATTGAAGGTTATGTGCATGCCGGCCGGCTCTTAGGAAAAGGGGGCTATCCCCCCCAGTATGCATGTCGTATGCATAGACATGCTAATTAGGGAATGGGGTGGGGGAAGCCCCAATACGACCAGCGATGCGGCCGTAAGGCCGCAAACCTTATTGTAACAGTTAGTGTCCAGATTTACTACTGACAGCGGGAAGTGCACATGGCATGCAGTCCACACTACGATGCCGACCTGTACTGACCTTGGGCAGCTGTAAGGCGCTCGTAGGGCAGGATCCAGCGCCATTTGGGTAATTTTAATGATGAGGAAAATTTTCTTTTTTGAATAAACCACATTTCTACAACTGGGCTGTCTTGTCTGTGTCCAGGCACATTGGTCTAGCTTGCGCACTATACATGTGATATCATCATAACAATAGTATACTGTGTACCCAGCTTCAAGATCAACTATTCAACTCAAATTGAGTTTAATGTTTACAACAATATAAACGAATGTGATTTGTTTTAGCTCTGCATAAATAAACAAAACATCTGTTTTAAAGATGTATGGTTTATTTATTCAATATGCCCAAATAATCATTTATTTCTAAAACAACTGTTAATTTGCATTGCAAGTTCAGGCATTAAACATATTGGCACGCAGCAAGCAGTCTCAGCAAGCACAAGTTGTTGAATCATTTTTTTAGTTAAAGTGGGGCAGAAACACCCCAGATCTGTACCATACTTATGCTAACTTTCATATTTAATATATATTTAAAAACTGTGTGTGTGTGTTCCAATGAAAAAAGCAATAGTGCATGCATGGTGACTGTATACATCTCTTCAAATTAAGATGTATGATTCCTTTTACCGCTCCCCAAACTAATTGGTAACATACAAAATATTGTAAGTTAAAAATTAACCTGTAATTCAACAGGATTTACAGTGGTCCTGTTTGTTATGCCAGTCAGCCATTTTGGTGGGACACTCATGACCTAAATCAAATTTAGGCGTAACAGCCATAAAAAGCAGTTTACTTAGGGACATCTTGCAAATCATGGGTAAAATGTTATTTTTTTGCATTCAGGATAATACTGCTTTTGTTTGTATTAATAGGTATACTGACCAGCTTTATTTTAAATATCGGAGACTACTCTCTCTACTGTCATTTTAAACTTCCCGTCGCACTTGCCCTCCCATTTTTATGTATTTAGCTTTTAAGGCCAGGTACACACTATAAAATTATTTGGGCCAATAATTGTATAGTGTATATGTCGGACAGATTTTTATCAGTTTCAGAAATGCTTTTGACTGGTAGTCAAATTTCTTGGTTTACATAAGAGATCTGACTGAATACAGTGACAATCCTTAGGATTGCACAGTCACTGGGAGCTCTGTATGTATGTATGTATGTATGTATGTATGTATGTATCAATGTATGGTGTGCACACTATCATTTCTCCGGCTGTCGGACCGTTTTTGTTGTGAATCTGGGAAAACATGAAAGTGAATAACTAGCATAACTCTGAATCACCCCCTTGATGTTTTGATGTTTACACCAGTTCAGAGCATTTTTCAAAGGTTTTAAACACACGAGTGTCACATATAGTAAACAGTCATCATTGTCAACATTAGTTCAAGTCATAAAATAAATAACGCTACATTCATCTGTAGTATAAAAGGCAAATTATTACCATTTACTGGCAGGTTTGATGTGATATTAGTTTGTAACTTATATACTTTGAATGTTGGCCTGTGTCAGATCCTATTGTGATATTGTTCTAAATATGAAAAGAGCTGTTAAAAAATAAGTACCTTCTCTTTGCTGTTGGCCTCTAGAACAGATGCGCAACATTAGGTCCATTTTGTATAGGAATGACATTGGGCCGGATCCAGAACTACGTCTGTCTTCCATAGACGGACGTAATTCAATGAACAATAGCTACTGCGCATGCGTAGTAGCTATTGTACGTAATCTGCGTATCGTTTCGGTATGTAGATTGCGTATGTGCAGTCTTGTAGACCGCATATACACGATCTACGTATCGAAACGATGCGCAGATTACATACAATAGCTACTACGCATGCGCAGTAGCTATTGTTCATTGAATTACGTCCGTCTATGGAAGACGGACCTAGTTCTGGATCTACCCCATTGTTTGTAATGTGTCATTTTCTTTATTACATGAATTGCTGGATGCGGTTGCTATGGTCCTGTAGGTTACACTAGCTCTAAATTTGGTGCTCTACTCAAAAAAAAAAAGAGAGGGAATATCTACTGTGCATATGTGTAGCAGCACATGCTTAGAGGAGGCCAGAGCAGAACAGAAAGAAGTACTGTACTGCATTAACAGGTGACACGGTGTGTGAAATAGTGTCTCTGCCCATTATGTGAATAAACATACATAAGTATGTTTACACACATAAAGTATGTTTACACAACTTTACAAACTTTATTTTTAAAGGGCTGCTTGCTCTTTAAGAAAACTCTATCAAAGTTCTTTTAACAGTGTTTGCAATGGAAAAATACACCTTGCATGCAGATCACTCCTTGCACAGCCTTGTCAAATTTCCATGTGAATATCTTTGCATTTGACTTTCCATGTGCTAAATTTGCACATTACTTTCCATAGGAGCTGTCTTAGAAAAGAAACATTTGCATTAGTCTTTCTGAGGAGTTTATTCTAGCTCCGTTTTGACATTTGCTCGCCTCGTTCATGCTGCCGATTCTGTACTCATATCTGTGTTATCCGATTCCCACACATTGTTTCAGAGCTACTTTTATATGGCTGGATGCTATTTGAAAAGCAAGAGACTGAGTTTTATGCAAATTGCTAACCCCAGTTTATACAAAGCTTTGCTTTTCATACAAACAAGAATCCTGGTGAACAGGATACTATGAGACTAGAAACTAGAAAAAGGCAATCTAGTGTACCTTGTAATAGAGTAATCTCTGTGGGATGGGAAGAACCAAAGTTCTCTTTGTAAGCAGACTTCCAGACTGTTACCTGACACTTTAATAGTCATTCATTTATCATTCATTTTTAGTGCAATGAAACTTCTTTATTCGTTTTTTTTTCTTGGGCCATAAAGCTATTAAAAAACAACAACTTTCTTTTAGCAATAAGTCTGTGTACTTATTTGAATAAGGATTTTATTAGATAGATCTACTGGTTTATTGTCTCATTATCTCAGTTTTTTAAAGACATGAGCTTAAATAAATATGCATGTATATGTTAAGCAGTGTAAGGAACTTGAGAGCCAGGCAGATTAATAATATAGATTACATAATAGTTTAGATGTGTGTGTTTGCCGCTGCGCCAATCGCTATTTCACCGATTAGCTTCAGCTTCTTGTGCCAAAACTTGTTTAATAAAGAATATCTTTATATAGAATAGGGTACTATTTTGAATGTTCCTATTTCAGCAAGATACCCCGTTCCACATGCCTTTAGGGTCCATTAGTGTTAGGCTTCTAGAAGGGCAGGGTTAGGTTGAAGATTCTAATGACGACCGGAAAGTTTTCAGAGGCCCAGGTGTCACAGGGTCAGGTATGTTTGGGAATGAAACTGCTAGCAATAGCCAGCAGTCGTCACTTCCCAGCTACAAGATGCTGCTCCACCATCAAGTTCTATATTCGGCCCATTGGGAGAATCCACAAGCCAGGCCATAGGTATTCCTAAAAGGCTTACTTCAGAGAGGGAGTCTACACATGTTCGGAATGTCAGTATTTTTTTTCTGACATTGAGGACTTTTTTCTTTACTTGTTAATCTTGTTGATGAAGTAGAACCTGCAAGTGTTGAACCAAGTCTAGCTGCAGATTTTACCATGAATAATACCAGCTTTATTTGCAATAGCTAATGTATTCTAAAGTGCTGCACAAAATTAAAGACTGACTACAGTCAAAACAAATGAATGATCCCAGCTTTACATAAGACAAATGTAAAGTAGACCATTTCCATGGGTCAAGAGAAAACAAAAACAAAAAAAAAACCTAGGTTTTACAGCAGGATCTTAATTTTAATATGTCAATACTCTGTCAGTGGGCACAATCCTGTTGTTGGCACAGAAATCTGGAGAATCATGCGTGCACAGATTACAGTAATTTGTCAGAAAAGTTTGATGCCCTTGCTACACAGATTGCAAAGTTCTTTCACCTTGACTGATAAATAATGGTTCTGTAGATGAGTTTTTTGAAATACTCTGTCATCCTACCTCTATTTCTCTGTAGATTAAAATGATTTATTTAGCTCCTACTGTCATACATTCCTCAAAGCTTTATTCCCAGTTGTGCTTTCAGTACCTCCAATCAATGCAGCAAAAATTTTAGAATTTAATATTGACTCAAAATCTTTAATATAAAGAAGGATTTCTTCTTTGTATGCTTGGATGGAACCTTATTTATAACAGGTTTTTTTTAATTTTTATAAAGCTTCTATTTATTATAGAGCTTTAGATTTTGAAACAAACATAAATAAATTAGGTAATATCAGAAAGATAGGGAATTAAATGGGTCCTGATTATGTATAAAATCTAAAGTAGCTATATATTAAACATCTCTGAACAATCTGAGTGGAGTTCCTATTCAGATGCAAATACTTGCATTTTCCGTTAGCATATTGACCAATTTAATTAATGCAGTTACACTAGTGTCTTTGTCATATATTTTCTTTATTTGGACTGCTGTAAGACACTAAAAGACTATATTTAGGGCTTACAAAACGCTTGTGATTTTTCAAAACCTAAATATAATAATTTCCTGTTAACACACTTGGTCTAAATTGCAGTACAATGTTCTTTTATACTGTGGTTTAGGACAAGTTATGAACATATATTACAATAAATTGCATCACTGGAATCTGTAAACCAAACAAGGCATAGTAAGCCATTTAATACAATAAATAATTATTGGTGACAATTGATATTTAACAAAAAAGGTCTCATTTCTTATATACTTTATATACAAATGTAAATATGCACAGGTAATTGATGATCTTGGCTTCACTTAAATTTCATGTGTAATTTCTCATTTCAGCATGTTCAAAGCATGTAATCGCCCTTTAGTGCAATGCAAATGTAACTAGGGAGTGATACACTTCAATAAGCTATTCATTTCAGTGGGATTTAAAAACCTTGGTCTGGATCCAGAAATCAGATTCTTCTGTCAGGGATCTGCAGTCATAGGTCTGTGATATTCATGCATGCTTTCAATTGCAAAGCTAACCATTCCCCCTTCAATCCAAGTTTATTAACTCCAGAAAACAAAAATGGCATCAGTGTGATCTGGATCAGTATGCTAGGGAGAGGACATTACTATACTGTATATTGTCATCACATTTCTCTTTTAGAAGGTATTTGAAGTGTCATTTTTCTTAAGTATGGATGGATCTCGATCAATTCTGATTGGGCAGGACGAATGTGTGCATGTGCGAGATATAGGAATGGTCATGATAAAGCTCCACACTTCTCATCAGTTAAAATGTAATTATTCCTTATTAACTGTTGTGTTAAATTGTTATATTGGTAACTAGGGAGCCCCAAGAGTGGCAGCCAATTATATCACAGATGGTGTAGGAGCCCTTCTACTATTATTTGACACTTTTGGTCCATACATTTTTATATTATTTCTCATTAACTTTTTTCTTACTCATAGATTACAAATCTATATGAAAATACTTTTTCTGTCAATTTATTTATGTGCAGCCACCCCTATTTTATGTTGTTGGGATGTCTACTGCAGTGGCTGAAACCACCATTAAAATGATTGGGTTATTGAAATCACTTGCCTATGCAAGTACTTGAAGTGTATGTCCGTTGCATTTCAAATACTTTTGATCAAAGTATGGTGTAAGCATATACCTTACAGCAGTAGTTTCCAAACCTGTCCTCAAGGCTCCCCAACAGTACATGTTTTCCAGATCTCCTTGCTGGAGCACAGGTATGTTCATTATTGACTGTTTAAAAGATCAACAGGTGGTATAATTATATCCCTTGTTCTGTAGGGAGATCTGGAAAACATGCACTGTTGGGGAGCCTTGAGGATTGGTTTGGAAACCACTACCTTACAGAGATGTTTTTAACCTTGGTTTGTATATTTAATTTACTGAGCTGTTACCTGAATCATTGTGTTAATTGTGCACTATGTCTTTTATTGATTGTTATACAGTAATTTACGCAAAGAGCCTAAAGATAAAATATGAGGTCAAGGAAAATTATATTTGTTGCCTAGCAGCGACATATAGCAAAGTTCGAAATAGTAAAAGAAAATGGGTGTTTTGTTTTATTTATTATAGCACAGAGCAATTCCTTTCAAGTCTGGATAGAATGTATATTCCACCTAGTAAGCATGGTGTATGGTGTTATCGGAGTTGCTCTGTTTAGAGGTGCTTTTCTACAGCTGGTATGTCTCAGTCTCTACATCCAGGGGATATGGATAGCAGAAAAAACTCAATACAAAGAACGGCGTACCAGATGTTTTGTTGGAAAAGTCTATGTATAAGTATAAGCAATACGTCCGGTAGAGTGAATCCGGACCTATAACTTTTATTATTGTATTTCTAAATGGCATAGAAAAGGATAACTTGAGTAAAAGCTCCAGATGAATTATAGAACTCTGTGAGATTGTCACCTATTGTTATGATTTTTTTTCAATAATAGCAGAAAGATTTTAGTTGTTTTCAACTTCTACAGTAACTTTTTTCAGTGATATCCTTACAATCTGCAACTTTTATATAATGTATTTAGTTAAGATGTTATTGCATATTTTCCCACTCTTGAGATTCTGAGAGAGACAAAAAGTGCTTATTTCTTTTATATTTTTTGTTTAGCATTTATGAAAACTACATTGAATAGGTACATGCATTGCATGAGATGGCAAACTGGTGAAACAGTACATGACTGTACCCAACATTTGAAAGATAAACTTGCTTTTATTAAGACTATCAATTAACTTCTGCAGAAGAGTGTAACTTTCCACCTTTCCATTGATGTGTTTTCTGTCCACCCATGTAGGTGGATATATATTTATATCCACCTATATCCACCTACCTGATAGTTATCTTTAGATCTAGTTGCTTGTAGTTAATTTATGTGCTGCCTGTGCATGGTACAATATCCTTGTCAAAAAATGTTGATGTAGGTGAACATTTGGTGAATGGGAATAGATGCATTTATGTGTTTTATTTTGACTGGTGGTATTTTCTTGTCTTGAATGATGTTAACTTCCCATGTTATCAACACTTTTATTGTGTTCAGATTTTAGACTCACATGTTTGCACACAAGAGCTCTGTCTTATTGTAAGTGTTCCTGACATGATGTATTATTTAATTAGCATCAAGTTTCCACTGGACAGAACAGCAGACTCTGTAAACTCATGTGAAAGAAAGTCTTGCTTGTTGAAATTTCCCAGCACTTCATTATCTAATTGTGCCACATTGTGCTTTACAAGATTGAATTATGATGTGACTGTGTTATATGCAAGCATACACATAAGTTTTAGAAATTAATCTATAATAAATTGTAACTGTTGATCCCGTTAAATGTAATAAAATGTCTATTGTAACAGTCAATTTATCTTCAAAGGAAACAATTTTTCCCCTTTTACACCAAAAATAGAAATCTGACAAATCTCACTTCCCCATGATTCTCATTGGCAATAAATGTAGAGCACTATGTAATGCTCATTTTTAGTATAATTTCATTATCTGTATTGTTGCTGATATTCTGATTAAAGTTTCCACTTGCTTTTATGTAAGTCTATACGAACACTGCTGTAGAACTTACAGATGTGGATGTGTTTGTTTAGTTTCCTGTTCACAAGACCATTTGGAAGGTCTGCAATTCAATTCCCTGTTATCTCCTATATTCTGCATCTCTGTTCCCTTTTCTAAAATCCAGAGTACTATTAATTACATCCTGTTTCCTTTTCTGGATAGCAGAGTGCTATTAATTACAAAGCAGGTTTTACCTATTAAGCACGCAATCATATACTTTTAGAAAACATTTTAAAAATGTATGCTTTGCAATGGCACTTTTTTGTTATACTTGCTGTTCCGAATACTAAGAATCTAACATTATTTTCACAGGTGATCAAGGATGCCACTTGTTAAAAGAAACATTGATCCAAGGCACCTCTGCCACACTGTCCTCCCAAGGGGAATTAAGAATGAACTGGAATGTGTGACAAATATTTCCCTGGCAAATATTATAAGACAGCTAAGTAGCCTGAGTGAGTATGAATATATATCTCTCTAACTATATGATTTATTCTTTTCAACTTTAAATTGACAATCTAGCAGGGTATTTAAAGTGTAACAAAATTATTAGATGTCCTAATAAAACATTGTTTGATAGTTCATTGTATCACTGGGGCTTTTTCTGGCGATAATCGTGCAGTTCACAGTGTCAACAAAAATGTATTTTAGTGTGTTCTGATGATGCTGCAGAATCATCTGAAATAGCATCTGATGATTTGATTTTTGAGAACTTCTAATTTTTATGATCAATAATTCCCGATATCTGCTTCTTTCTTCAAAGTGCGCTGTCATGCAGGGAATTATTTCAGTGTGGACAGTACAAAGATCAACTGTAGACTCATGACTAACTACAGTAATGTTGAATCTTTATAAAAGTTCCCAGTGTGTTCCCAACTTTAGAGCCTTTTAAAGCATAGAAACACAGATGATGGCAGATAAAAGCTACTTGGTCCAGTGGTTTAACTACCATGAGTGCAATATGTGTGGTTGCAACGGGACCCAGAGGAGAAAGAGGGGAGCGTGGCTCTTGTCCAACCTGCACCCACAGAGGACAGCTCTAACCTGTCAGTGGCTGGCATGTTAGGCATTGCATAGCACTTAAAAATAAACAAAGTAATTATCGTAATAGCGCTGCCTTTTAAGTCCAGTAAAGTCTGGTCTAAGATCCTTATAGATGAAATCAATCCTCCACACAGTCTCTTAGTTGAGGAAAAACTCTTCAATTTATCAGAAGAAACCGTGCCCCTCAAACTTGTCAAAGGTCAGGGGGTCACCACATAAAAGTAAAATCCATAGAAAATAGTGTCAGTCAAAAATGTTTGTTAAAACACATAAAACATGAAGTAAAATAAACAGAAGCCGAGGTTAGAGCTAAAGAGTAAGAAGTCTATACCTAAAGGTGGCCGCAGAGGACACCCGAATGGTGGTAGAGTCCCGTGGAAGAGGGTGAAACAACTGCGATCACCAGGTATAGGACACCGCTGAGAAGCTACTGCAACCGACCTCCACACCAACGCTCAGTTCAGGTGAATATACACTGACAAGAAAGCGCAGGGTTTAAATAACCCGCCTTCTCTTTTTATTGGATGTTGGTGAGATCATTCTTAAAGGTATATGATACCTGTCAGCTGCATACATACGGTAACAGAGGACCTATTCATTAATCTCTACACATTTTAACAATAAAAAAACATACAGAATATGATACAAATACATTGGATAATATAAATAACAATATTATTAATAGAATGGGAAAAAGGCTTGATCTTTACATCAAATCACAATACATATTTAAAAACGATTATCTATAGAAAAGTATATGTTTAATTATTGTATATCCCGCCTCTTTCTTCCATAAAAAAAATATATATAGAATGTATGATTATTAGTCAAAGGTGCCCATCAAACGACAGATAACTTAAACCAACTCTATATGAAATTTCACAATAAAATACAGAAAAAAATGAGTAAATAAAAACATTGATAGATAATGGAATTTCAATAATAAAAAAAATAACATTTTCAAAATTAAACCAAGTACCACTTAAGTTCAAAGTCAATATTTAAACCTTCTGGTTGTAAAGTATGTAAATTGAAAGTCTACCAGGGTCCAGCAGGGGCATGGCTGGGTGTCGAACCCCTCCTCATGGTTAGGTACATTGTATCACGTTCTTGGGCAGGTCAGGATTAGGTGCGGGTTGGTGAGCGGATGCAGCAAATATGAAGCTAGGTGGTTTGAGGAGACGTGGGTGCATATGTACCTGTATGGATCAGGTAGTCCCTGGATTAGGAGTAGGACTCTGCAGACCAGACTGGAGTAGACCCAGACTGTGTGCTTGACTTGATTGAAGACTGAGTTGGGACTCAGACTGAGGACTAGACTTGAGGACGTGAGTAGGGACTCAGACTGTGGATTGCAGAGGTAATTAGCAGAGTTAAAGCAGTTGGGATTGCGGAGGTTAATTGGCAGATTTGAAGCAGTTGGGACTGCAGAGGTTAATCAGCAGAGTTGAAACAGTTGAACTCAGGCGGGTTAGGTAGTGAGGCTCAGGCAGGTTTGGTAGTGAGACTCAGGCAGGTTTGGTAGTGAGACTCAGGCAGGTTTGGTAGTGAGACTCAGGCAAGTTTAGCAGTGAGACTCAGGCGGTTAGATGGTGAGGCTCAGGCAGGTTTCAGCAGTGAGACTCAGGCAGGTTAAGCAAGGAACTAGGCTCCAGTAGTGACTAAGAAGTTCTGGCACTGAAGGATCAGTACCTGGGGTTTAAATATCCTGCTCTTCATGCTGATTGGCCCACCGCGTCCCGTGCTCCCCTGGCCTGCTTCCGGATTGGCCGAGGGGAGTCACGTGTAGAATCCAAGATGGCGGCGCCCAGGAGAGGCGAGTCGCTGCTGGAGATCAGCTGACGGGAGCCCTGTGGACCCCAGACTGAGGACAGCAGGACCGGAGCGACACAGGAGTCAGAAGCCTCCTGACATGGTAAGTAACACGGCGTTTGCCGCGAATTGTGACACATTGATGATGTACTGTTTTTTTGGGAAGGGAGACCAAGAAAGTCTCAATGCTTTCTGTGAATATTTAAACATAAACAACTTAAATATAAAATTGACTTATTAATATAGTCAGACCACCATTAACTATTTAGATCTGACTATTTATATACAAAATAATGAAGTCCATAACTGTACTTCTAAGAAAAACACAGATTCTAGCTCATTTACAGATTTCTCAAGTTCACATCACCCACAGTGGTTGAAAAATGTCCCGGTGGGATAGTTTAGAAGGGTGAAAATTAATTGTAGCAAAGTACAGGTACTCCATAAACAACTAGAGGAAATTAAAGGAAGATTTGTTCAGAAAAAATACGATGTTGGGTTTCTGAATAACATACAAAGTCAAATAGAAGGGGTGGAAAGACAAGAAATCCTAAAGGGTAAAAAGAAAACAGAAAAAGAACATAAGAAATTCTCCTTCTGTACTCGGTATAATTCTAATTATAAAAAATCGAGAGGGTTTTTGTGAAACATTGGGGTATTCTAAAAAGAGACCCTATTATTGGATCACAGTTACCTGATAGACCTTCTTTCATTTGTAGAAGGGCAGACAACATAAAACATTTAGTAGTAAGGAGTACACTTTCAGGTGCAAATAACACTAATACCATTCGCACCAAAGGGTTCCACAGATATGGATTGTGTATTGCCTGTAGAACTATTAAAATGGAGAAGTTCAAGTTTGAAATTTTTTTTTTTTATAGTGAAAGGTCAATCTTATGATAGTAAAAGTTTTATCACTTGTAACACAAGTAACGTCATCTACCTGTTACAATGTAAGTGCAATATGTTTTATGTAGGTCGCACCTCACGCCCTCTTAAGACAAGACTATCCGAACACTTGAGGAATATTAAGAAGGGTGTTGAGACTGAGATTTGGTATCAGCTCATTTCAATAAATGTCATAATTGTTCAGTTTTAGACATAGTAGGTTTTTGGGGAATAGAAGCTGTTTCCAGTAATTGGAAAGATAGAGACATTGTTAAGAAACTTGCAGTTACAGAAATGAAATGGATTTTCAATTTACATACTTTACAACCAGAAGGTTTAAATATTGACTTTGAACTTAAGTGGTACTTGGTTTAATTTTGAAAATGTTATTTTTTTTATTATTGGAATTCCATTATCTATCAATGTTTTTATTTACTAATTTTTTCTGTATTTTATTGTGAAATTTCATATTGAGTTGGTTTAAGTTATCGGTCTTTTGATGGGCGCCTCTGACTAATAATCATACATTCTTTAGGAAAAAATATATTTTTTCCCCCTTTTAGAAAACCTGCTATTTAACCATTCGCACCAAAGGGTTCCACAGATATGGATTGTGTATTGCCTGTAGAACTATTAAAATGGAGAAGTTCAAGTTTGAAATTTTTTTTTTTTATAGTGAAAGGTCAATCTTATGATAGTAAAAGTTTTATCACTTGTAACACAAGTAACGTCATCTACCTGTTACAATGTAAGTGCAATATGTTTTATGTAGGTCGCACCTCACGCCCTCTTAAGAAAAGACTATCCGAACACTTGAGGAATATTAAGAAGGGTGTTGAGACTGAGATTTGGTATCAGCTCATTTCAATAAATGTCATAATTGTTCAGTTTTAGACATAGTAGGTTGTGGGGGAATAGAAGCTGTTTCCAGTGATTGGAAAGATAGAGACATTGTTAAGAAACTTGCAGTTACAGAAATGAAATGGATTTTCAGTTTACATACTTTACAACCAAAAGGTTTAAATATTGACTTTGAACTTAAGTGGTTCTTGGTTTAATTTTAAAAATGTATTTTATTTTTTTTATTTTTTTACTATTGGAATTCCATTATCTAACAATGTTTTTATTTACTATTTTTTTTCTGTACTTTATTGTGAAATTTCATATTGAGTTGGTTTAAGTTATCGGTCTTTTGATTGGGCGCCTCTGACTAATAATCATACATTCTTTAGGAAAAAATATATATTTTCCCCCTTTTAGAAAACCTGCTATTTAACGAAATCGGTCATTTTAAAAAAAACCTCCTTTACGTTTAATAATACGTGGTTTTAAAAAATGTGTCATTATTACTTTTCATGATTAGAAGAATCTGTCATTATGTTTAATAATACCTGGTTAAAAAAACTCGATATAAAAGAAACCTGTTATTACTTGTTATTATAATAATTTTAGGTACCCAAGAGATTTTTATATATTTCTTGCCTTAATTTTTTTGTTTTATTTCTTCTATATATAGTGACTACCAGGTCTTCGGTTGTTGTATGGGTATTATGTGACCAATATTAGATGTTTTTTATGGAAGAAAGAGGCGGGATATACAATAATTAAACATATATTTTTCCATAGATAATCGTTTTGAAATATGTATTGTGATTTGATGTAAAGATCAAGCCTTTTTTCCCATTCTATTAATAATATTGTTATTTATATTCAAACTATTTGTATGTTTTTTATTGTTAAAATGTGTAGAGATTCATAAATAGGTTCTCTGTTAATGTATATGTGCAGCTGACAGGTATCATATACCTTTAAGAACGATCTCACCAACATCCAATAAAAAGATAAGGCGGGGTATTTAAACCCTGCGCTTTCTTGTCAGTGTATATTCACCTTGAAAAAGGCTGGAGTGTCCGGCTGAAACACGTCGGTGTGGAGGTCGGTTGCAGTAGCTTCTCAGCGGTATCCTGTCCCTGGTGATCGCAGTTTTACCCTCTTCCCCGGGACTCTACCACCATTCGGGTGTCCTCTGCAGCCACCTTTAGGTATAGACTTCTTACTGTTTAGCTCTAACATCGGCTTCTGTTTATTTTACTTTGTTTTATGTGTTTTAATAAACATTTTTGACTGACGCTATTTTCTATGGATTTTACTTTTATGTGGTGACCCCCGGACCTTGAACAAGTTTCTGAGGGGCACGTTTTCTTCTGATAAATTGAAGCGTTTTTCCTCAACTAAGAGACTGTGTGGAGGATTGATTTAATCTATAAGGATCTTAGACCAGACTTTATTGGACTTTAAAGGCAGCGCTTTTACGATTATTACTTTGTTTCTTTTTCTGTCTTGTTTTTTTGGTTAGGTGGAACCTTATTAGTTTTAATTGTGACAGCTGCAGCCTTTGAGCGCTGGGTGGAGTGTATACTATTTTTGCTTCATTGCGTAGCACTTAGTCTAGGAGTGCTGTCTATAATGGCGTCCCAGAAACTGGCAGCTTATCATAGTCCTCTGCTGTGGAGGGGGGAGGGGGCTGTAACCAGCAAATGACAGCACTAAGCTTAATATTGCATATCCAAGGATGTGTTGATGTTGAAGCCAAATGATTGTGGACTGTAGAAATTAGATTTCAAAATAATTTGATATGTGACTCCAACCCTGTATGTACGAGCAAGTATTCTTCAAGTATTTTATTTATATTTGATTTTATTGTAGTCTTAAAAACAATAATATACAATAACAGAATAGCATCTGTGATCTCATGGTCTAAAGTAGCAATCAAGAGTGGGGTATAAAACAATTTTAATTTAATTACGTTCATTACCTTTCTTTACATTTCTTTACATTTAAAATTAACACTGTAAAAGTAAAACACAAAAAAAAAAAAGTAACAGTGTAAAAAAAAAAAAAAAAAAAGGCATAAAATGTGGCCTGACAAAACTGTGGAGGGGATTACCTGATTTTTGGAAGGTTGCATTTCATTTCATGATCATTTGGCATAAATTTAACTTTACAACAAAACAATCCAAAGACCACGTGTCAATTTCGGGCTGGTTGTAGAAAGTGAAGATTAAATTGTGGGATGGCCCAGCCAGTGTCCAGACCTTAATTTAATTTTGTGTAAACCCCTACTACATTGTGCTGGAGATCTACTTGCAAAACCTGTCATACAGTAAATGCCCCTGGCAGAGATGCTTGATTTTAGATAATGTAATATATCAGTAGAACTGTACCTTGCATGTTTGCATGTGCTTGTTTTTCCAGTGTATTAGAAATCTTTCCTGTTTTATTTATCTTGCAAGTCTATTAGTTGACCTTTACTCATTCCATTTGAGAGACAGTTGACTTCTACTGTTTTCATAGTTAAATCTATTTTTCTTTAACTGTCTTAAGCTGGCCATACACTGGGTCTATTATCGATCCCAGCAGGGTGTGTCCCGATAAACAGGACGATTTCCCGCCAGGGAAATGTCCCTTTTTATCGGCACCATACACCTCTCCTGCTGGGACCTAATTTTAGCAGAAGAGGGGGGCCAAGGCTATACTATGCTGCTCTGACAGCTTTAAAGTATACCTTCAAAGCTGTGTAAAACACGGCTTTGGCTGATCCCTGTCTCTTCTACTCCCTGCAATAGCTGCTGCTGCATGTCTTTGTACTATGCTGCTCTGACAGCTTTGAAGGTATACTTAAAAGCTGTTAAAGCAGCATAGTACATAGATATGCAGCATCAGCATTGAAGACTAGGGAGCCTTTCAGATAGCTTATTGGCTCCCTTAAAATATCGGGAGCTTGCTTACTTACATGTTAAAGATCAGAGTAGTGGGAGTGGGGACGAGGTAAGGAAATATCTTTGTTTATTACTATACTTGATTTTGTGTAGTTTCCTCTCTATAAGAATAAATTGTCCTACAGGGACACACAGATGCTATATAGAAATATGTGGTAACAATTGAATTAAATTAAAACCATTTCCTCCCATGTGATGCTTTAAAATAGTCATGAATGATATAGCTGGGCATGATAGTTTGCCACTATCACTATCACATCACAGTCCCTTGCACACTGAATCTGTCCATTGCATGCAATGTTATTAGGGCCCAATTAGGAGCATTATGTTTCATTTATATATAAAAGGAAAATAGCCCTTTGCATAAAAAAAAACTGTGACAAACCTAACAAGAGGCCCCAGTGGTTTTGATGATGTGGTCTCTGAAATTTAGATCATGTGAAGCAACATGATAGAAACCACTAACATAGAAGGCTTAGTTATGGTTAGTAAAACAGACAGCGCTCAGAGAAATGTTAATAGTGGCTGTAATGAATGTTAAGATATCGCCAATAAAAAAATAAACAATTTATCTTAGACACACACAAAAATAACTAATACTCAATATGCATATAAAATGGATTGGCAATTGCAACTGAAAAAGTCCACAGAAGCTGGATGAAACGCGTAAGCGCACATAGGATTGGTTACTTGCTATTAAATATGCTTATTATTGCAACAATGGAACTCTTTACACTGAGAATTTACATCCTGTACATCAGCTGGTGGCGAGGAGGTTCAGCGTGCAACCCAAGGTTGGAAACCCGAGGGTAAACCATCTTCCACGTGAAACTTGCTCCCTCCACAATACTTAAAACCCCCTCGTGCTCCTGGAAGCAGGTATTGGCTGGTTGATTACATCCCATATCATCATGGGTAAACCGAGACTGACGCGAACACCAGGACGGTGTCAATATCTATTGCTAAATACTCCTGAATATTCTGTGGGGTCTGACTTTTTACAATACAGTTTCTCTGTCAACACTACTTATGGACATGTGTATGTGAGCCTATTAAACCATGGAAGCGAGGACCAGTATTTCTTGCTGACAGGAGACACTGGGTAAACCCGGACAAACACGTACACCAGGTTTTCTAACCATCTTCTACTCACTGACGTTTGAAAGTACATTACTGTGTAAAGACTAACAAAGAATTGATTTATTTATTATCACTTGTGTTGATGAATTGGAAATATCTTACTACCTTTTGTGTTGTAGCATTGGAAGCACGTTACCAGTAAAAGAAACACTGTATCTTTCAAGCAACATAGCGGAGTTGATTTCTGTGCAATTGCCAATCCATTTTATATGCATATTGAGTATTAATTATTTTTTATGTATCTAAAACAAATTGTTTATTTTTTAATTGCCGGTATCTTAGCATTCAGTACAGCCACTATTTATATTTCTCTGAGTGCTGTCTTTGTTTTACTATTTTTTGTTTTGTGGAGAACGTAGTTCTTTTCCCAAGAGGGAGAGTAGCACAGCCTCCCTAGACGGCAGCTTGAATTGTATTGAAATCTATTATTATAACTAAATATCTACTATTCCATATATAAATATTTCTATAGTGCCCATAAGTTATTTGTGTTAGTTATGGTTAGGAGACACATAACACATTGTAGTAGTATATTGTCTTACTACTGAATTTAGTACCTTGGTTTGTCTGTTTTGGGCACAAGAGACGAGTGATTCAGCCTCATCACAGAGCTGTTCTGTCTTCACACAGCAGGCTTGGTAAATATCATTTGAAGGTGAAAATCTGCTGGTGCTACATGTTTAAAGTATTTTAATGGAAAAGTGCATTTCCCTTGGGACATGTGCTACATTACTAATGTAATGTTAGTACACTTAAAGGATGGCAAGAGACCCAACATCATTTTTTTCCTATCATAATGTTTTACACTAGACTACTTTTAACCTTATACTGTTTAGTCATTTAGAGTTTTGTATTGAATTTAACCCTATTTACATGCTATATTATGCAATAAATAAATTATAGTTACTGTAGAACTTTAATTTAAGATGAAGTAACATTATTTTGTGTTGCATGCATGTGTCTGACTCTTAGCCCTATAACAATGGAAAGAGCAAGTAGAAAACAAAAATGGTCTTGAGATAATCCTTGATATGATGCGTTCATTAATTCAAGTATTAGAAAGCTATACAGCAGCAATACCAGGGGGCACACGTGTCGCCAAGTTTGTTGGTTAATTCATAGGAAGTATATAATAATGCTCTCCACACATGTGATGTGCTATACTCCAGTGTTCAGTGCTTCAATGAAGGAAAGCTCTTATTTTCAGTTCTTACCTATGTTGTTCACATGTTATGGTGGTGGGGGAAGTTAGAATTGGTTGTTTGAGATTGGCTGTTTAGAAGAGTTGATAATGACTGATTTGATTGATTTGGACATTCTCTATAGGAGTTTTTAATGTTCTCCTAAGCAGTTATGTTATGACTTTTTTTTTTTAAATATGATGCTAAATAATAAACAGTTGTCTCCCTCTAAACTGTTTTGTAGTCTGCATCTAGCAGGATGAACACAAGGGTTCTAAGCGTATCATAGATAATCTCAGAAAACTGCTTATAGGCCTGCCTTTGAGGACCTTCTTTTGGATTTCAATGAAAAGATGAAAGTGAAGATTTGCCATCAAATTAATTATTATCATAGGGACAATTGCAACTATGATGTAAAGTATATCATTTTTTTTTACATCATAAGTAGCCATTTAAAAATGTTTAACAAAAATATGTATCCATTTAGAATGGCTCAGCATTTCTGCTTTTTAGTGTGGTTTGCACAAGACACATTGTTTTTTTATTTATTTATTGGAACACATGGGCATAGCTGTTCCTGCCATTTGGCAGACATGTTGAGAATAGCAGCTACTCATTGGCAACCATACAAAATGTTACCATGGAAACAAGACTGTTCTGCAACACACAAAGTGTATAATTATGTAAAATTGTGTATATATTAATGTAAAATATGTATATGATGGTCTGTTTGTTAATGCCCCTGAACACATTGGTTCCAAAGAAGCAGATGTCACATAGATTAACTGTAAAACATTAGAAGTAGAATTACAGTGATATTGTATAGTTATATTCCATGTTTCCTGTATTCAAGGTAAATATGCAGAAGATATTTTTGGGGAACTCTTTAATGAGGCGCACAGTTTCTCCTTCAGAGTGAACTCCTTACAAGAACGTGTGGATCGGTTGTCTGTCAGTGTAACACAGCTCGATCCTAAAGAAGAAGAACGTAAGTTTCATAACGATCATCTTTTCAGTTTTGTTTTTGCTTTATTTTTTACATTTGTGTCCTAAATAATAAATATTCTGGTAGAGTTTTGCTAATAATGGAATAGAACATTAATACACAGTTTGAGCCTATGCTGAAAAGCAGAGATAATTCTCTTGACAAGGCAACACAGCTGGACAATTGCTCACTGCCATTGTCTGATGTTAGCACATGAAATAGGTCATCTGGAGTTCCACATTCCGATGCAGTTAATTAAACAATGGTGAAAAGTATTAAAGTGGCACTTTGTGCCTATTGGGCAAAAAATACTTTTCTGAATATCTTCAGTATTTCTTGTAGTGTTGTTGTCCCCTAAAGCACTAACTTCTATTTATATATTTGAATTCTAAGTTACTAATGTTAAACCTTTTGTCATTTTTCTGTCATAAAATACATTGTTGTTCTTCTAGTAAAACTTTGACTGCTTGATATTTTTTTTACACGAGCAAAAATGAGTAACACAATTCTTAGAGCTATTCGCCCTCATTTAGTATGTCTTGTATCTGATCAACAAGGCACTGCATAAAGCATAAATGTATTAACCCAAATATAATATATTTAATATACTTAAGGACATACAAAGATTTATTGTATTTTTGTACTACTGTATATATGCATTATAAAGGCTTTAGTACTGCAATCAAGGTTTGGAAAAAGTATTTTTTATTAACCAGTTTTTTCACCTTAATGTTTAAATAAAAAAATTAAATATCCTGCTTATTATATTAAAAAGTTTGATCAACCAAAGTTAATGCTTTCTAACTTTACCAATCCAAAGTTTTTAGGTTTTAATATGAATTATTTTACTTTAAAATATTGACATCTGTCCTTGTCCCACTGAGAACACCAGGGTCTAATATGAAAATTTGTGACCAGATTCAGAATTTGAAAATAAGAAAAGTTACACCTGGGCAAAACCATGTTTATTTCAAGGGCAGTCAAATTAATGTTATTCTATGTATGCAGGGAGAATACTTTTCTTTTGCTTATTGCACACAGATACTGATCAGCTTCTCTTTTACATTGTTGTTTAGGCTTGGTCTGGGAAACATCACCTTTATTAACTATAATACTATTTGCAACAGATGAAATTTGACTCCCCCTGAAATCAACATGGTTTTTGCCCAGGTGTAACTTTCCTCTCTTATTTTCAAACTCTGGATCAGGGCCTTGATCTCTAATAGCTGTGTGGGTATACATAATCATCATGATTGACTAATAGCTCAATTTAGAACTAACCTAGACTTTCATCAACAAAACAATTATGTGACTTCATTGTTTCCGCATGCTAAGATAGTCCATTGTTTCATCATCATCAAATTATCATTAGAATAAAGCCTTTAAGTTGAATAACAAACCATAAAAAAGAAAACGGGTAAGATGAACCTGATAATAGGCCTTAATTTGTAAAAAAAAAATAAAAAAAAAATGCATTCTGCAAATATTGTGTGGAGCGAAATCCATATTCAAGCGGGTTCTTTTGCATGCAGCCACATAAGAATCAAAAACAGTGCAATTGTTTGCTTGGCGCAAAATCATTGTATCAACATCCTTACTGTAAGTTGTCAGAATTAATCCACCTCTTGCCCCTTTGACCGCAGGCAGTTTTATCTTCTGCTCTCTAATACGCAATTGAAATTTATATTGCCTCTTTATCAGTATTCGTCTCGTTACAAGATAATACCTTTTTAAAAGGAATTTTAATATCCATATAATATATCAACTTACTATACATAGCCATATATTGATTATCTGCATAGTGAGTATATTCTTAAAAGTTGTGGTTGCTCTAATGTGTCTCCCGCACCCCAGCTGATAATTGTCAGTTATGGCATATGTTTTTATACAAATAGTTATATTACTGTTACTTACAATATTTTATTTATAATCCCATTGAAGAATCTTGCATTCAGCAGTTATACAACCATAACATTATATAATAGTATTTATTAAAATAGATCATTCTGTTTGACACACTCAATTTGATAAGACTAATTGACAAATTCACTAAAATAACTGGTGATAATCCCAAGAAATATTCTGCTGATCTTAAATAGGCAGTGAAACCCTTATTAATAGAGTGCTCTGCTTTCAAGATCCTGTCCCAATTGCTGTGTAAAAGAATTGTTCTTTCTGGAGTAATAACACTATCATGGAGCTCAAACTATTTTGCTGAGTGTCATCTTGGGATTAATGCCTAAGGGGCACGCGCATGGCATGCTGGTATTTATGGCATGGTTATTTTGTATCTGTTTTTTAGTGTAAAGAAAAAAGGGCTAGAGCAATTAGCAAGACCATCAATTGGCAATTAAAAAAAAATCACCAGTTAAAAATATGAACTAACCATGGCATCCCACATACACATAGCTTTGCTTTATATCAGGCTGTCCACTATGCCAAGTCAGTTGTTAATCATCTGAAAGAGGAAGACTGGAATAATGAAGTGGATAGAATGCTACTAAACCCACCTTCCGAAAAGGGTATAATATCCACACATTATCATATGTTAAGAGACACTTTGGATCACACAAAATTCATACTGGGTTGGCATACTGGTCAACCATTTTTCCAGATCTTTCCATGGATAAGCTTTTGGAAATAATAATTCATTCCACAAAGGTTTTAAAGGCGGCTACATATAGAGAGATGGTTCTCAATATTTTTCATCGAGGGTATTTGTTGCCTGATCGAAGGTTTAAAATGGGTCTATCGGCCAACTCAGATTGCCCTAAATGTGGAAATCAGGGTGCCACTTTGCTGCATTGTCTTTGGGAATGTCCCCAGGTACACAAGTTCTGGAAGCAAATACATATATTTTCCAATGCGCATCTGATGGATACATTATTACTTACACCAGAATGGGCAGAGCTGGGCTTTATACACCCTGACCTGAAGCTAAACAAGAAGGACAAATATATGGCCTTAATTATTTCGGCAGTAGCCAGAAAGTGTATTCTTCAGATGTGGATTCGGGAACGCCCCCCCAATTGTGGCTTTATTTAAGGAAAAATGATTCTATCTTTTCCGCATGGAATGGCATTTTTTCAGGTATGGGATAGATATATAGGAACACTAGACCATTTAAAACAAGCACAAATAATCTCTTGCTTTAATACTACACGTTGGTACACAACTAGGGCTTTGATGGGAGATCCTCCCATTCGGAATGGTATGCCATAGGTTGATTTTGGAAAGGGTTGGTGGAATGGGTTGATGATGGGGGAGTGTTATGTCCGTCCAGCGTCCAACATCCAATTTTGGGTTACTTTGAAAACAGTTGTAATCTGTTATGTATTGTTTAGTCTATATTCTCTAAGGTATACTGTAACATAGATTGTGTCGTTGGTGAGATAGTCGCGCAACTGATGTGCTGTTTACTTTTGCTAACATTTGGGGTGTGACGCTCTATTTTATCTAACTAGAGATTTTACATAAGTTAGCTTGTCTAATCTGACTCTGTTTTTTCTTCTTCCATAGATGTTTTTGTTTTTGAATGTCTTGCTTACATGTAAAAATGATGTCTTATATTTTTTAAATAGGCAGTGAAACCCTTATTAATAGAGTGCTCTGCTTTCAAGATCCTGTCCCAATTGCTGTGTAAAAGAATGGTTCTCTCTGGAGTAATACCACTATCATGGAGCACAAACTATTTTGCTGAGTGTCATCTTGGGATTAATGCCTATGGTATGCCTATGGTATTTATGGCATGGTTATTTTGTTTCTGTTTTTTAGTGTAAAAAAAGGGCTAGAGCAATTAGCAAGACCATCAATTGGCAATAAAAAAAAAATCACCAGTTAAAAATATAAACTGTTAAGACATAATAATAATAATAAGGAATTCTTAGGACAATAGAGAGACCTTTGTTTATAGCAGGAATAACAGGAGGCCTGATGAAGCAACCAATCCATGTTAGAGGTTTACAGATTTTTATAGGAAGTATGTTTCCTTCCTGCAATGAGCAGCACAGACAGTTCAGTTACTTTGCCACTTTTGTCACTTGAAAGTATAACCATTTTTATTTTGTGCTACCAGAAAGGGACGTTTTTTTTTTAAAGTTACAGTTAGTCACAATTAATGGTGTTAAGAATGCAAGGGCAGTTTCATCAGCATCAAAAATAATCCTGAGTTAATATATTTTTTAGGGAAACAACAGCTGCTGAATTTAAGGAACTGCTGGGGAAGTTTTTGAGAAGCAGCTGTTTTGGTTAACATTAAAATACCTACACAGTCTTGCATACACACCAGGCTCTGCATTACATATGTTCTCACAAATGGTCATCTCCGTTACCTACGGAGACTACATTGTACTCTTTCAGAAGTATTCTTTGTTGCCCCTTTTCATTTACACTTAATGGCAGTTAAAACCTACATTGGTGGACTGGGTTATGTATGTGTTGGGGTTGTGTGACAGTTAGATATACAGCAAATATTTTCTAGATGTACAATGTAATTCACCTAAATCTCAACAAGAAAACAGAGTTTGTATTTGAAAGTTGAATATTTTATATATGCAGGTTTTAATGGAATTAAATATAAAGATTTATAATGTTAGAATGCTTAGTATTTGTAAGCCAGAACAGTTCCACAAGAAAGTGTAAAATAACCTCTAAAACATCAATAGAAACACTAGCTGGCTCAAAGAATTCTTTAAAGACTGGGATTCCTTTCAAAGCAGATGTTAAGAAGTAGTGACTTATAAACCCCAAGCAGTGATCACACCCCATGACATCCGATCAAAAATACCTTGTAAGAACAACAAACAATTTTTTGCATGAAAATATGGCAGCTTTATTAGGGGGATTACAATGGGAGTGTAGTAACACAGTCCTACCTTAATTAATAAACTACCTATATAGTAATCTAAATGACAATCTACCCAAATAAGTTATTCCGCCCACCGGGGAAAAAACCAACCACAACACTCCAGTCGCGTGTTATAAGAAAACTTCCAATAAACAATAGTCACAAATAACGCCACTTGCGTTTCTGATAAGCCGCTTAAAGACCAATTGTGTACTCAAACATCAACTATCTAAACCAGATAAATCCTTAACAACTTCCTAAGAAAAATACAACCAACTGACTACACAAAGGACTATCCGTACCCCCTAACTAAGCTACCGACAGGAAAAAGGCAACTCCTAAACAGGTGGGCAGTGGTGGGTAAATGGATATCCCTCCAGTCCTGTGACCCCCTAGGTCATGAGATGACAACTGGCAAATGGGGTGTCTATCTATCTATCTATCTATCTATCTCTCTATCTCTCTATCTCTCTATCTATCTATCATGCATTTTGTAACCTTTATATTTTGAGTGCAAGCATGTTCATCTGCTTTTTATCTAAGCATCACAGTAGATGGTTTTCCTTGTACAGTTTTCAGTATAAAAATAACACACCTCCTCTATTTAATGTGCTATTTTTATGCTCTGCTGCTGTGCGAGTAAGTAGGTTAGGAATTGTATAGCCAACATTGAAATCTGATTGATTACTAGAATTAAGTTAAAATACTGGTTTAAATGTTATATTTTCTTAAAATTCTCTCAGATTTTTTAGATAATGGGATGTAACAAGTATAAACCGGTGGCTATAATCATTATAAATTGTTGTGTCCTCACTGGCCCTTCTCGTGTGTATACAAACTAATGTACCAATTCTACAAAACACTTAGGAACTCTACTGCAGTAAAGAAAAGCAGGACTTATTTATTTAGGTATAAACACCCCAGTTATTATATGTAATTTAGGATTGGAACAAAGGCCCTGTTTCAGAGCTTGAAAATAAGAAAAAATTGTTAGACCTGGGCAAAATCATTTTGGTTTCAGGAGGATCCAAATTAATTAGTAATTCTTATTCTAAGCATGCAGGGATAATACTTTTGCTTATTGCACACAGATACTGATCAGCTTCACTTTTACACTGTTATTTAGTCTTGTGCTGGAAAACATCACCTTTCAACTGTAATACTCTTTGCAGCAGCTAAAATTTGACTCCCCCATAAAATCAACATGGTTTTGTCCAGGTGTAACTGTCCTCTCTTATTTAAAAACTCTGAATCAGGGCCCAAATGTCCATGTTGAATGTGTGCAAACCTGCAATTATCAGTTAAGTTCTGAACTGTAGTTGCAGATATAAAATGGCGACAGCTCAGAGGTCTGGTTCAGTATGCTGTTCGATAGTACGCCTATAGTGTACATTGTACTGCAAAGTCCCACCCACTTCCAAGTTCAACCCAGCCTTTCCTGCTG
>WWET01003004.1:158607-172617 GCA_011038615.1 Limnodynastes dumerilii
TTTTTATTCATCATAATTTTTTATTGTTCCTTCTTATAAACTGATTGTGATGTTACATTTCTGTAAATCTGCTTGGAATAACAAGCTGTGGCACTAGTGTGTGAAGATAATTGAGTGCTTCTCCTTGTACTTGTAGAATTTTTTAGGGTGCTTTTACATACAATATTGGTTTAGAATAAGACCAATAAGGTATTATACCACAATAGATTACTGCTTTTAGAAACAACTTGAAAATTTAGCAGAAATTATACAGTTAGCGTATATTTCATTTCATTTGGCCATTAATGTTGCAATAGAATTTATTTCTCAGGATACATATAATTCTATATTTTCTTTTTTTTTTTTATCACAGTGGGCCGTATGCAGACTACCAGATGTATAACATATACGTCCGCTATTTATTGTTTGTCCTACTGCGCATGCGTAGTAAATTTTTTACGTTGTCTACGTATTTTTTCCTTATGTAGATTGCGTAAATACGTCCAGTACTCTGCATACGGCCCAGTGTTTGTAATGGATTATAAATGCTAACAAATAGTGTGGCTAATATTTTTCTGATTGTATCTTGTACATGCATTTATTGAGAGGAAATGCTAGTAAGACATGCCTTTGATAGTTATAAAAAAAATGTCATGGTGTACCTTAAAGCCATATTATGTCACAATGTAACTGTAGTATAAAATGTTCATGTTAACCTTCATTTATATAGTAATGTCATTGATCTTTTAATTCAAATTTCGGTGCTTCTTGGTAATTTCTGTGCATTTGAAAATAAAAGCTTAAGGCCAAACCTGGCTGTTGGAGGTCTATCCAGGGTCATGGTTAAAATTGGGGATTTTATCACTTGTAAATAAGAAGTCTATCTGCCTAATGGTACTCATAGCACTCAAAATATGAATTAAGCAGTGCTTTTTATTACCTCTTTCTAATATAATATTTTGTATTGTTTTGAAATAGTAATGTATTGAAAGTGCATTTTTTTGTCTTAAGTGTTTTTGTTTTTACTTTAACAAAAATAAGCACTTTTCCTATTTACTTAAATTCTTTGTTTTGTTTTGACAGAGATGATGGTAAAGAAGGCTTAAAGTTTTACACTAATCCATCCTACTTCTTTGATTTATGGAAAGAGAAGATGTTGCAGGACACAGAGGACAAGCGGAAAGAAAAAAGAAAGCAGAAGGTATGAATTTGCTTGTAACTCATGCTGTGTCTGTGATATAAGGTTATAATAAGCTATTGCTATAGATTTTTGTAATGGTCTTGGCTCCATCACTTTCAAATTAAGGAGCAAGTTTTGAGAGTGGCCAGAAGTTTGGAATCCTCGGATGTCTTAGAGGGTTTCCAGTTTTTTTCCAACCTGTTGGCAGCTATTCTACAGCTTAATACCTCTTTGTTGAGAGCCAAGGATATCCCATATCTCTGGGTGTTTCCATTCAAGCTGCTGGTTATGAAGGGTTTACCTATGTTATCTTGTCAATGGATGCTAGCATTATATTATTAACAGAATGGAACCTCCCTGGTGCTCCTGCTACTCTATCTGCTAGGAGCCAAAAGCAAAAGGATAGGACCCAAGTGGAATGAATCGTCTGGATGTCAGCTGTCCCATCTGTCCCATCTGGACTTTGTGTACTGACCTGCTATGGTTTTTCTCATTTGTTACTATAGTTATAATTCATTTTGTTTCCAGAGACTTATAGTTGGTTTTAGATTGTTTTACCGATTTTTTTTCTTGTACAATAACAGCTCTTGCTAGACTTCGTCAAACCATTTATGTGGCGGGTAATAGAGTTGACAGGTTACTGGCCATGAAGTTACAAGCAAGACAGGTGTAGCAGAATTAAGCACTGGGCTAATCCTGCTATAATTGCTGATAGATTCGCTGAGTATTACTTCCGGCTTTATAATTTGAAGGAAGACATACATACCTTCCAGCCGACGGCTGAATCTATACAGTAATTTTTAAACTCATATCAGCCTTCCACGGTTAGATGGCTCTGACATTGCTAGCCTGGTCCCCCCAAGAAATTGATTATGAAATGCTCCCCAAAGCTAAGGCCCCTGGCCTTGATGGATTTATTAATGTGTTTTATATCGCCTCTCGTGAGGAATTGTCCCCCCTTCTTTTTAGACCTTATTTTCTCCTTCCAGGAGATGCTAGAGGCCCAAATTATAACTATATTGAACTTCAAAATTGTGCCATTTTTAATAAAATTTATAAAAACTCAAAAGTGCTAATGCAAAATAGTGGTAAATACTAAAACTTCAAATTAATCAATTATTTATAAGATCCTATCAGTGAATTTTAGGATTGTTTAGGATCTTATGAATATTTGATTAATTGAAGGTTAGTAATTACCTGCATTTTACACTACCACTTTTTAAGCTTCTTTAAGTTTTTAAGCTTCATTAATTTTAAGAAGAATGGCACAATTTTGAATTTTTATATGTATCATTAGCACAATTTTTATATCAATATATAACCATAGATAGCGCTCACTCATACTCTACTCTTTTGGCTAATCTTTGCTAAATATAGTGACATTTCCTAGAGTAGGAAGTAGGCAGCTCTGTCAAGTGTTGCACCATCCTTTACACTTTTTAAAATTATAGTTATCTTGAAGCCTGGACAGGATCTATCTTATTGCAAGAATTATCAACCTACTGCACTGGTAAATACAGACCTTAAGATCTATGCAAAATTATTGGCGATTCACATCAATCTCCTCCTGCCCAATCTAGTTCTCGCAGATCAGGTATGCTTTGTGCCCGCATGTCAAGCTACTAATAATCCCTTAATAAGATTGAGGTGATCTTCCATAGTAGAGAACAGTTTGTCTTGTTTTCTTTGGATGCAGAGAAAGCTTTTGATAGACTACATTTGCCATTTATGAAGAAGACTCTTGGCATATTTGGCTTTTAAGTATAACATTTTCCAGTCTATATTATCCCTGTACTCCAGGCCCTTTGCTAAGTTTTTTTGCAATGGTTTTCTTTCTTCTTCATTCACTGCTTCTAATCTCACCTAGCAATGGTGCCCCCTGTCTCTCCCATTTTTTTGTACTGGCTATTGAACTTCTTGCAGAGTGGATATGTTTCTCCCAGGGCTGTCCTGGAGTTCTATGTGGAGATATGACTTATAAATTATTTGCGGATGACCTCCTACTTTTTGTGACCAGTCCGGAGACCTCATGGACTGATCTACAGGCAATAGTAGCTAAATATTCTTAACATATTCTAGTTGGAATTGCAATTAACATTCGGCCCCTCTACACTAGAATGTAACCTATATTCTCTTTCACTTGGCAGACAAAATTGTTTACATTTTTAGGTATTAAAATTCCTTCTCAAATTTACGAGATTTGCAAAGATAATGTTCATTAGCACAGCTCTCCGCTTTGAATAAGGTCTCCTGGCTGGGGTGATTGTCGGCTTTTAAAATGATGTTACTTCTGAAGTTTATATAGCTATTTCCCACCATCCCATAATTTTGGGCTCAGTCCTATTTGTCTAAGTTTCAACCACTTATGTCCTCCTTTATTTGGAAGCTTGAACCACCCACATTGGCTCACTTTGAGATGATTCCTCAAAAGGAGTTGGAAGGAGTAGGAATCCTGAGCCTTTCTAAATATCAAAAGGCATGTGTTTTGATGCAGCTGAGAGATTGATCCCTTCAATATCACTCAAAGCCATGGGTTAATGTAGAGTGAGCTATGTGCTCAGATAACCCTTTGTCTGAATTAATCTAGGCTCCAAAATTGTTGCACACCTTTGGCATTCTATCTTTTATTTCCTTTTGATTTGGTGTAATATCTACCAGGATAGGACTTAACTCTTTCTATTTGAAACCTTTCCATTTCAGCAATCTCTAAGATGATCCTCGGATTGGAGATCTAGAGGTATCCATGCCTTATCGGATCTCATGTCTGGTGATACATTGGTGCCTTTTGCCTCCATTTGAGATGGATATAACCTCCCACCTTTTACAAGTATTTACAGTTACAACATTGGGTTCAGTCAGAGGTTGGTTTAGGGGGGCATTAAAGCCCCACCTTAACCTTATTGGTCTAGGCTCACTACTGGGTCAGGGAGTAAGGCAAGCTCATTTTGATAACAATTGATGGTATTTTGCAATTGTATGTTTTCCCCTCCTCCCCTTGAGTGTGTCCCCTTTCTATCCCTTCCCCTTTCCCATTTTCTTTTCTCTACCCCCTTTACCTTTCTGTTGTGTGAAAAATTTCAGTAAAAACTGTTGATGAAAAAAGAAGAAAACGTTGCACTCTTGAGCTAAGCTGTCCAATCTGCAGCGGAGCCACCAGCAGTTAATAAGTGAAAAAACTGCCATTTTGCTTTGCTACTTTTACCGTTTGCTCTGAATGGTCACATGATATAGACTAATTTAATTAGCTTTAGAAACTTTCAGTATATTTAATAGCAGTCAGAACTTCAAGGACTGTCACTTCTACTGTGATTTTTTTTGACATACTTAACCCTGGTTTCAAAACACTAATTAATTTGCATATATAATTTGTGGGGATCTAAGAGAAAGTGATTTTTTTCATTTATGCGTGGTCCAGAAGAAAAATGTATATTAAACTCAATTTGTATTGGATTAATCTGTTGCATTTGGTAATGATATTTTGTTTATTCAAAAGAAGGCAATATATATTGCTCAAATTAATACATTAATATATGTGGTCTCAAGGTTTTTACCACTTATTTTATCACATATTTCTGTTCCTCTTAAACAGTGATTCTGAAGGTGAACAGAATTTTAGGCAAAATAAATGTGCTGTTTCTTTGTTTGGTTTAGTAAAGGCATAGGAAAACTGGCATTGCAGGGGGTACATTTATTATTATTTTTTGATTAATCTTTTTTTGTTGAGTTTTCATATATTTAGTTTAGTTCTGACAGAAGAGTCTATTAACATGTTATATAAAAGTCCTGATTGGCCTAATACATTCCCAATGCGTAAATGAGAAATATGTGTCACATTCCAATGTTATATACATACAAGAAAAATTTATTAAATTGAAATACATGTACATAAAACACAAACTAACCTATAAACACATGTAAATAACAAAATATCACACTGACAGCAACCAAAGCCCCCCTCTCCTACGCAGACTCCTTCCCTGTGTGTGTGTGTGTGTGTGTGTGTGTGTGTTTGTGTGTGTGAAAATAAATATATATATATGTATATATATTAGTTTTCACTTTTACATGAAGGCCAACACTTTCAAATCTCTTTCCATACATCTCCTCCTTGACAGGGGGGACATTTATGAAACATCTCTACTTTTTTTCCTAAAGAGAAAAGTAAGGGTGTTCATAGCTACCAATCCGATTCTAGTTTTTATTTTCTGGTATGTACAGGGTAAATTATAGCTAGAATCTAAGCCTTGATGAAGAGCAGTATTTATCAGGATATACATTCTGTCAATTTGCTGTATGCTTGACTTAATATTTTTGTTTTTCCTTTTCAGCAAAAAAATATTGATCGCCCTCACGAACCAGAAAAGATTCCTCGGGCTCCGCATGATAGACGGCCTGCATGGCAGAGGTTAGCTCAGGGCCAGGAACTGGCTGAAGATGACATAGATTTACATAATCATATGGAAATTGCTAATGGACCTGCACATTTTGAAACCAGGTAGGATCGCTTTATCTTCTACACATTATCACCATAAATTTATTTTAGTAGATTCTAGCTAGTACATAAAGAGCTTCTCTATAACACATGGATGGGCATTCTTTAGTCAATCATATGATTTGTATGTGTGTGTGTATAAATGTAGTAGCAAAACTGGTTCGCAAAAGTTTGTAACAGATATACCTGAAAACAAGTGAAAATGATTAATTGTGATTATCTGCATTCGCTGCATTTGTAGGAAAGAGGCCTTAATTGACCTCTTTCTTAATATGGGCCTTGTTCCCTTTTCGCCATAGACACAGATTAAATGAGATTTACACCATTATTATAATGGCATTTAGAAAGCTGCTATTTAGTTTAATAATATTATAATATAATTTGTGCCAAATAACGTAACAAATATTTACATCTCTCAAAAGCTTATTAATGTTAATTACATTAAATAAACTTGCATTATACTATTTTTACATAATCTTGTAATGAGGTGCTATATACACAAGAGAATAGTGTCTTGAAAGGATAATTGCAAAACTAAAATGTAATTAAACACAAAATACATAATAAATACAGAAATCTGTTTTATTTAGTAAAATCAAATGGGAATCTTCTTTGCAATATTATGTTAATAAAGTATTTTAAATAGACATGGGAATTTTACTTGTTTACTATTTTTTTTCCCCTCTTCATTTACACTTAATATATGTGTATTAAGTTGTTATGAGATATCTAAGAGTGAATCTTTGCTGTAACATTTAAATATGTGGGTTTAATTTTTTTGTTCTTTACTTTTATGTAGATTTGTTTTGGGTTTTTTTGTTTGTTATTTTATGGATGTGGTGTATTTGTTCAGACTGAGTAGCTTGCTAGGCTTTACCATAAATAACTAACATACAATCAGACCCGATTCTGGTCACTACAGTGACAATAATGCATTCAACAGTGATACAGTTATGCCAAAAAAATGTTAAATCGGGTTAACTGGCAGCTCTTGTCCTGATTACATATTACAACCCAATCAGATGCAACAATGAGTGGTATCCAAACACTTATTATAGCTGATGGCTATTCAGAGTATGATCAAAATGTATAATATAATTAAATATAATAAACAAATGTATTATTATTATACCGTATTGTCCGTATGATTTGTGTTTAAATTGTTTATTGGGTTTCAGTTTGTAATCACATTGATAAGCATTTTTTCATGCATTTTAAAAAATGGTGTTTGGATTAAATGCCTAGAGGAATTAGGCTAGTTTCAGACAATTTCATATTAGGAAAAGCATTTACTGCATTTCAATCCAAACTACAGTTCCTTCTTTTGTTTTTACCACAAGACACAGGCAATAATTTGTCACATTCTTTTTGGTTAATTGACCTCGCTAGAATGTGCAACCAGGAATTAAACTACCATGCTTATTTCTTGTATGTTTTCATATCAAACGATGGAATATGTTAAATACACCTTCCGTGTTCTATATTATATTGAATCGGTATACGAAAATTACAATTTTTCTTTGAGGTAAATTAATCAGGTGATATCTTGCACAGTTTTGCCTGGATGAAATGAATTGGTGCTGTAAATGCTAACTACTTATTTCTGTCCCTAGACCACAAGCTTATGGCGAGAACACAGATGTGCCCTTCTCACTTGCAGCACTACCTTATAGTCAGATGAATGATCTCCTAAACAGGGTTGATGATCGTGTTTTGGTGAGACCCCATGAGCCACCACCTCCTCCACCAGTGCAAGTTGCTGGACATGGAAAAGCTGTGCCTGCTGTCAGGTATTTCATGTTTGTGTGTGTGTGTATTATCTATCTATCTATCTATCTATCTATCTATCTATCTATCTATCTATCTATCTATCCATCCTCATTGTTTGTGTTCTAATCATGCTAGTGTTTCTTCATTAGTGATAAGGAACCCAAGTTAGACTCTGTTTTGGCAACTTTGAAAAGCTTTGCGATAAAACTGTTCTGTTATTGGTGTACTTTTTTATTTATTGCTTTATATTTCTTTTGTGTTTTCCTCCATAGTATTTAATTTAGCGGAATGATTTTTCTTGCTTTTCTAGTACCACACCGGGATTGTCTGAAAACCGGCCTCAGTCTCCAGCATTGGGTAGAACACCAGTGTTTGTCAGCCCCTCTCCTCCACCACCACCACCTCTTCCCCCACCTCCTCCACCATTGCCATCTGCTCTTTCTGCTTCCTCACTGCGTTCATCAATATCTTACACACCTCCTCCTCCTATTCCTCCTCCACCTCCACCACCTACAGCTAACATTCAGGCAACTGCTGTGCCCCCAGCACCAGCTCCTCTTCAGATTGCACCTGGAGTACTTCACCCAGCTGCACCACCTGTAGCTCCTCCCCTTGTACAGCCCTCTCCCCCAATATCTCGCCCGTCTCAAGTATGCGAAACGGTACCAGTTCATCCACTTCCTCAAATGGAAACACAGGGGCTTCCACCACCACCTCCTCCACCACCTTTACCTCCTCCTGGAATGCGACCCTCTTCCCCTGTTGCAGTCCCACCTCTCTCACATGCCCCTGCAGGTCTACACCCTCTTGCTTCCATTGTGCCCGGTTCTCATGCTCCTCTTCTGCCCCCATCCCCACCATCTCAAGTTCCTGTGGAGTCTAAGCGACACCCATCAACTCTTCCAGTTATCAGTGATGCTAGAAGTGTTCTCCTGGAAGCTATCCGAAAAGGTAAAGCTATGATTGTATAATTTTATTTTTAATATAAAAATAAAAGATAATAAAATGTTTTGCTCTATTACTATTATACAGCAGAAAAAAAAATAGAAATTTAAGTAGAATGCTTATTCTAGTGCCAATGGTCTAAACTAGGTGAGAGCTCTTCTATGTCGTATATTTTTTTTCTTTGCAAACTAATTTTAATTACTTATTGTAAAAAATAGTTTTTGCTACTTTATGTTACATATTATTTATTTTGTTACACAGTTTTATTTATTATTATTTATATATAATTCACTATTTGGGACACATTTGTCTTGCAGGACTATAATCAATAACAACTTGTTCCTCATTATGATATACCTATTGAAATTAAGGTTTTAGTTACACTTACAATACTTTCTTGATAATATTACACAGTGTAACATACCACGAGCCAGAGAATACAAGAAATGTTTAATGTTTTTATTTGGTCATTTTTGCCCCTTGCTTGTCTGTGTACATATTTAGTAGGAATTATCTATCTTTATGAAAGAATAGTTAAAAACCCTAAAATAATCATTATTTTTAGTATTATAACAGACTTTATATTTTTGAAATTCTTAAAACTGTTGGTATAACCTTTTTTTTTTTTTTTCTTGTTTTAAGGAATTCAGCTTCGCAAAGTGGAAGAACAACGCGAACAAGAAGCCAAACACGAGCGAATTGAGAATGATGTGGCTACCATCTTGTCCCGGCGCATTGCTGTGGAATACAGTGACTCAGAAGATGATTCTGAGTTTGATGAGGTGGAGTGGGAGTGAAACATGTTACATACTACAAACTGGAATGCTAATGTCAATTGTGGTGCTTGTTCCTTGAAAATGTTTGGTAATTTCTAGTGTTTTGTACCTATAATTAATTTATGTCGCCGAATAAACAATTTTTTCTCTATTTTTAGTTTACCGTTAAATTAGCATCTTTGATATTTTACAGTGATTTTTAACATTATTTTACTTGGAGACTGTAACTATATTTCAATAGGCCACTAAGTATTAAGACTGGGCAGCTGTCAAGTTGTAGAATACTATTTTTTGTTTTAATGTATAATATTTGTGCACTTTGTGAATTTTAAGTTAATGAAGGCGACCGGAAATTAAAATTCCAAGGGCAGCTGTATCTTATGTAGAACTTATATTATTTGTTAATGATTTTCATAACTTTAAGCCTAGCTAAAACAAATTCTTTGGCTTGAAGTTAGGTATATACACTGAGACAAACTGATTACAGTGGGCATGTCGCCCACACTTAGTGGATGTGTGATCTCACTGTGTACTTGTAAATATTTACCAACAATAAGGGTGCACTATTGAGCATAGGTGGTTGTTCCACTTTAAGGTTTAGAAGACTGACATAAATACATTTTTGTTGGGTTTTTTGTTTTTTTTTAAATTATGGCCTTATTTGAATGCTGAGGTATTTTTATGTACATGTTGTTCTGTACTATTTTGCCTGTACTTCAAAGAAAATACATGTTTAAAACTTACTTAAAACATTCAGTGTAACTTATGTAACTGTTAAGAACCCCCCCAGATTGATTTGATTTAATAAATTCTTCAATTAAAGTGGAGTATATTTGCATATGTGTTGTCAAATGATTTTGTGTAAAGCTTTTGTCTGTGCATTAGTGGCTCCATCTGGGGGCCAGTGTCTGAATGGCTAATGCCATATTGGAATATTGGTACAATGAAACATTAAGGCCACAAGAAGTCTTGGTGATAATTGCTTTGTAAACTTCTTCACTTAATTTTTGGCTGTACACAAATAATATGTAACATAAAGCATAAAAATAACTGTGTACACACTTAAAACCGTTCCCAGGCTCCCAAAAAACTGTCTGATAGGCGGGGAAATTGAATATACCGTATAAAGAGAATTATGTAGTGTCTTTTATAGAGCTGCTATCTGCACCAAAAGAGGATACCACTACAATAAATGAGCAAGATAAATAAAAGGAAGAGGTGTGGAAGCGCTAAATATGCTCAAACCCAAAATATACCAAATGGAGAAAGTCATCTCAAATACTGAGAGAGGATCTATTTCAATTTGGGGACCTTGGCTTGGAAAAGTAAAGTACCTAATAAATAACGATTACCTATCATATCTTTTGATGCGGGGGGAGGCAGTGATATCTCAGGGTTTTTTTTTTAAGGTTCCGGCTCCTTCCGTCCCTCAGTCCGGCTGTATAAACAATCCAGTCAGCTGTAGAGATGTATGAGTCCCACTCCGTCCCTTGGTGTCAGGAAAGAAGGGATGAAATAGGCACAAGGGTATATAGTAAACTATATATTTTCTCAATGTTTTTGGTATATTTTGGGTTTGAGCATATTTAGCACATCCACACCTATTCCTTTTATTTAGCCGGGGAAATTGACTGTACTATGTTATCCTAATACGGTTGTTAAGGCATACTAGGCTTTCTGATTATCAGCCTGAAAATTGTAAAGTGTGTACCGGTGGCTGAAGTGGCAATATGGACAAAGTGAAGTGAGGAAATGTAAAGACCGAGAAAATAGTGCACCCCACGTTTGAATATGAGTAAGCGGAATACACCGAACTGACAAGAACAGGAAATGGACAAGGTTACTCAGAAATAGGAAGGATGGTACATCACACATTATAGCCAACTACCACAATACAGTGGAATGAACTCTGATAAACACGGATGCAGGGCATAAACCATGAAAAATATTTTTTAAAAACCCACAAATCTCCTAAGGCGCCAACTAAATGGTGATTTATTTTTATAATATTTTATATTTATTATCCATATGGTTTTTTTTAATTATATGTCAATTTGCATATTTATTTGGATTTGTGGTTTTGCTTATTTAATAGTTTTTATATTGAATTTGTAATAATTTCATATATTGCTTTTGTTTATAGCATTCAGTTATATAAATTTAGATTGCCAATCTCATTGTTAATTAATTGTGGGCTGTATACATAAACAAGACTTTTTGGTGGAACTGTGTTGTTTGGGTACATATATCAATTTTTTTTTTACATAATTATTTGTTATAAACATCTTTTTTTTTGTTATGGTTATATTCTTAACAAATAATCTCTTGTAACTTGGCTTCACAACTAATTAATTAGCGGGTTGTCTTTAAATATGGGTATGGCTAATAAATGGATAACATATACCTTTAAAAAAGTGGCTTAGTAGCCACGAAACACGTCAGTGGTTTTTATAACTTGATTCCATTTTGTGTAGTATACAGTTTGGACTTTTGACTACTTTGGGATGTTATGGGACATATCTATGGAATCTGTACTGTTAGTGGAGTTTTTATTTAACTGGTGTCTACAATGAAAGCGGAGACTTTTCTGAGATTCTAATAAGCGACTACTGCATACTAAAAGTGCAGCAGGTTTGATGTGGATTTTGGACTTCCTTGTTATACTTTTGGAACCTGCATACAAAACCAGCCCTTAGCGGTAGATAATATACCATTACAAACTGGAAGCAAAGGCTCTCTCTCAATCAGCGGCGGGCGTTATAATTTCCTGTTGTAAGCTTAATCTTCTGCGGACTGCAGCTATAAAGGTATAACACACCGTACTAAATAAGAGTGATTCATAGGATTGAGCCTGCTACACTCTAGAAACTGCTATTGATAGCCCATGATCCCAATGCCTTCATTCTTTTCATGGCTATAAATGGATATACTCTACATTGTTAATTTTTAACAGAAGGTACCTTCTTTTCATATTTATCTCAGTACATTGAGTTTTACATTAGCATTTAATAGGAGACTGTGATTTCACATATGGTATCTAGTCTGGACTTAACGGAATGGACTCAAACAACCGTCGGTCAAAAAAAGTAGAATATACACGTGCAGGTTATGAAGCTTAACAGAACGATATAACCATTGATTGGCTAGAACTGGAAACAATGAAAGGTATTTTTGGAGCTATATAAAGATCCAATTGGAAGGCATAATTATTTATCTTGTTGATGATCTTGAATAGATGGGTGTGGGTCTCTGCTTTAAATGGCCCATTTTCAAAAGGGCCATTCTCTCCCAGGCATTTCCGAAGTGCCTGGGAAATTGATTGCTTCTACCTCGCCGAGGCAAAGCAATTGATTTTCCCCAGGACGAGGAGGCAGTAGTGTATGGTGTGTATTGCTCTACCCCCAACCCTTCTCCTAATTTTTACCCTATCCTTCCCCTTCCATTACCTTAAGACTCCCTTTCCCCGCAACCTGACCATAAAACTCCCTTCCCTGCAGCCTGACCCTAAAACTCCCTTCCCCGCAGCCTGACCCTAGTACGGTATAGGGCGTGTAGCGGCAGTGTTTTCCAAATTAATGAATTCATTCACAAAAATTTAGCAATACTAGTATTTTTTTCGAAATAGAGGAAACTGAAAATGGGCATTCGGCTGCATGTATTTCTAAAATTGGACTGGAGACTGCATCCCTGAATAGACTAATATATCCATCCAAATTTCCTAGAAGGTTGTTATAGTTTAGTATTCTAAAGCAGGGTACACAATGGGCTTTTAAGCAGATATTATTTCCAATCACAAATTTTGCCAGATATCTTACCAGTGTGTACTGTCCAAAGATCTGTTAATAGACAGTACACACTTGCAAAAATATCTTTCCATGGTTAATCTGGCATATTAGGAGCTCTAAAAGATCACAGACTGTTTCAAAAGATTTTTGAGCATCTTTGGAGCATCTATAAATGTATCTATACAAACCTTAGGAGCGCTCAGATTTCAAAAATATATTATTATATTCTTAATAGGTCATATACCATATTTACGAAGAGACCTATGTGAAAACATTGGTTCCAAATTTAACAATGACCTACATAACTGTTTCTGCAACCCTGGTTTGAATATTTTCAATTGCAGTGTTGGATCATCCTACAATTGATGTTGAATATTTAAGAAACTGAGCCCAGATCTTAATTTTTCCATTCTGCGACATCCAGTTTGGAATGCATTACTTAAATATCACTCCTTATTAAGTTCTGCTAGTTATTCCCAAACCCAGCCAGCAGAAGGGCAGTTTAAATTTCCTTTTGGAAAACAGTAAGTGGTTTGGGTAGTTACCGTATTTTTCGGACCATAAGACGCACTTTTTCCCCCCAAAAAAGTGGGGGGAAAAGTGTGTGCGTCCCATGGTCCGAATACTTACCTTGATGTCACTCATCCCCACGGCTCCCTGACAGTCAGCAGCGTAATTAACGCTGCTGTGAAAGCAATCTAAGGTGCTCTCATCACTCTGATGAGAGCGCCTTACACCGCTTCACAGCGGCGTTCATTACCGTTGTTTCTGCTCTGCCTGTTCTGTGTGACAGGCAGAGCAGTGCAGCAGCTCATCCCCCTGACGCTGGAGTGACCTGAGGTCACATCAGCGTCAGAGAAGCCCGCAGAGGAGAATCAGAAGACGGCAGAACGGGGACTACAGTGCAAGTATTTTTTAAGTATTTTGTACTGGAGCTGGGTGCTGGACATGATGGGTGATGCTGGGTGCTGGACATGATGGGGGCTGGACATGATGGGGGACGCTGGGTGCTGGACATGATGGGGGATGCTGGGTGCTGGACATGATGGGGGGGGCTGGACATGATGGGGGGCGCTGGGTGCT
>WWET01003004.1:183296-195703 GCA_011038615.1 Limnodynastes dumerilii
CAGAGCACCGATGTTACGCTGAGCGCTACAGCGCTCAGTGTAACATCGTAGCTCTGGATCAGGCCCTTCCTGCTAATTACTGACATCAGAACTCATTGTATGAAGTAGACTTTCTCCAGTGTAATACTTTCCATGTTTGCGTTTGTGTTAGACATTGACCCTAATCTGCAGTATTTAGGATCCAAACATGCCAAATCATACTAAAAAAAGAAACATTTATGACCACAGAATGTTTACCTATTGTATTTATATTAGATAAACTTAGTTTGAACATGAAAATACTTTTTTATATTTTATTATTACTCTTTCTTGCATTCTCATAACACATAAGAGATAGCAAAGTTATGTGTCTTAACTAGGGTTATTGCATGATTGGTACTCATTACAGGATACAGATAATTGTCAGGACTTTATAGAAGTTATATAAGTAGGCTTTGTTGTATTAAAATACATTTTCATTAAAATATATGTTGCAATAATCTTTCCAATTGCCACTAGATGGCAGTCCACTGCCAGAATTAGCTTTGTACAAAATTAAAGTATTTACAGAGCATTAAAGCTTATTGCCTCTAAAGCATGTCAGGTTTATTGCAGAATTAATGTTTGTAGGACACACTGCAAAGTCCTTACCAGGGACCCCAGAGCAGTCATCTACCTGGGTCTGTTGAATGCTTTCCCAACACACAGACCCTAATCCATTCCTCCATATTTTCTTTTCTCTCTTATTCCTTCCTACTATTTTCTGTAATCTACTCTCATTTACTATTCTCTCTCAATTTTCCCTTGGTCTCTCAACCTTGCCTACTTATATTCAAAATATACCCCCCTTTTTCCTGGCCAGTCCCGGATCCATATTTCCTCTGCCTCTCTTAACAATCCATGCACTTGTTCTCTCTTCATACCTCAATACCTCCGTCTCACTTCAAACCTTATACAGTGTGCCCATTTTCACACAAAATCCTTAACAATTGAATTATCAATAATAGGCAAAACTACTGTATGTCATTTTAAATAATGAGGGAGCTACTGTATAACTCTACTGAAAGGTCATTATTAATGTAATTTTGATATATGTAATTTATAAAACTGTATAAAACTACCATGGGTTGACACGCAGTAGTTTTATAAAGTCCTAAAAATGACATTTTGTAGTTTCACCATTATTATGATGGTTATTATGAATTTTTTTTATTTGGCTGAAACTACTGTATAAGGTAAAACTACAGTGAGTCAAGCATTTCAGCTCCTGTAGAGCTGAAAAAATAAAGGCTCTACAGCAGGGGTGTCAAACTCAAATTCATCGGGGGCCGCATCAGCAGTTTGGTCCCCATCAAAGGGCCGGTTGTATCTGTAGGTCTATGTGTCCACTCTATGGGCCTGATCCAGCGCTACGAAAATTCGCACGACGGGCGAATGCGAACGTACGCTCGTCGTATCAACCTACACGCCCCTAGCACTCCCATAGTAAAGTCCCTGCTTACGGCGGCTATACCCTACACTGGGTACGACCGTCGGCCGTACGAAAATTCGCACAAAATACGCTGAGAAAATACGCTAAGCACGCCCATACTGTACAATTTAAATGGCTAACCCTGCCTCCCAGTAGTAAAACGGGCGCCCAGCCGACCATCGTAAAAAAAATACGCCCAGCGAGCGAAAAATACGCTAACAATACGCCCGCTATTCGCTCATGACGCTCAGGCGACCGGAAGCTGTCATACTGGGCATGCGCATTGCAAATTTTTTGCCGAAAATTCGCATACGCTCGTCGTACGCTCGCTTGCGAGCGTTGCTCTGGATCAGGCCCGTAGTTTATATTTCTGTGCTGTAGTTAATTAAGAGAAAACCAAAAGCCCTTATTGAGGCTGTCTTTTTTCTTAAAAAAAAAAAAGGGTATCCTGGATTTACCTTTTTTTTTTTTTCTTCGGGGAACGATGCTGCTCCAGGCTCGCTTGTGCTCGCGGCGAGTCTGGCAGCTTCCCCAATAACAGCTATTAGAGGGAGGAAAAGAGGGGAATATGGGGAGATCGCTGGGATAAAGTCCTGAGATGGCGTTATTTTTACCTTCGATGCCGAATGATCATTTCAGCACAGAGGGATAGTAAATTGTAGTGTAGGCTGGCGGCGGCACCGCGGGCCATCAGACGAGGTCTGGCGGGCCGGATTTGGCCCGCGGGCCTTGTGTTTGACACCCCTGCTCTACAGGATCCGAAACGCGTTGGTACAGTGGGACGTGCTGTTACTGGACCAATCGTTACACAGATAGAGATCTTTATGTAAGCGTGGCTATCGGGTCCTTTTTACATCTTGCCCGCTGGAATCTCTCTGAAACATCAGCGGTCTATCAGACCCCACACAGGGGTAACTTTTATTATTTTGTAACGTAATCTACGTTACTTGTTGCAACAAGACCGCATATACAAAATCTACGTTGCAACAAGTAACGTAGATTACATTACAAAATTACTGTAGAACATATCGGAAAACTCTGGCTGCATATGCAATGCGGCCAGAGCTCTGCATACGGCCCCTCGTCTTCAGGTGCCTGCTTTAAATGTCCTTCCCAAAATGCCACTTTGTATCACTTTTTGTGGGATTTTTATCCTATTAAGCAGTTCTGGGGACGGATTAGAAAGTTTGCTGTAACACGTCTACTACCTAATTTCCCGTTGACACCAGAATGGGCCATTTTTGGAATACTACCTCCTGGCCAAAAATTCTCTAAAAGTGAAAAGAAAATATCTTTAATATTATCGGCTGTAGGTAAAAAATGTATCTTACAACAATGGATTTGACCAACACATTCCCTAACCATGTTTGCTAAAAAAATGTTTTTCTGTTTTAGAATGGACTGGTTAGAAACCTCTCTAGAGAAAGAGAAAATAATTCATTCTTTTTTTATGTGGTATTAACACACTGGCAAATACTACAACATCTCAAATGAAAACTTGTTTTTAATTTACTACCTTGTATGAGACCAGATTATTAGCAAATGGCCCTCCGATTGTGATGGTCTAACTGCCGAAATCCGCTGGAGACTCATATTTCTTAGTTTCTGTTGGGACATTACTATACTTTTTTCTAATTTCTTTTTTATCTTCTGTAATAATCCAGTCAAGTTTACAACTGGGTACTACAATATTACTCCTAACACTATGTTACCTAATTGCACAGAGATCCACTTTGTTTATAAACTCTCACACCTTGATTGTGAGCTGATGGAAAATATGTTTTTTTTTATATATTGTTTACTTAATCAAGAATATGTGTTTGTTAACATTGGAAAAATGTGTATGGATCTTTTTCAAGATGACTTTATTGTAAATCATTTGTATGGATTTTCCGATTTATTACAGATATCATAGCATATTTTCATGGTGTTTTTAATGTGAACAATGGAAACTTTATAACTCTCTAATAAAAATAAGATATACAACTAACCAGCTTAACCACTATAAAGAATTTACATTTTTTAAGAAGGTTACCATGTGAACATAAAAATAATATATGCATAATGCAAATCACAGAGTGGACCTGTGATCACATAAAAGCATAAGTCTGTAGCTGTATGTTAAGTATTTATATAGATAGCAGGAATCCAAAGGGATTTTGTAAATCTATATCACTTAACACTAGGGTTGTTCCTTCTAATGTATACATTGTAAAAGATTGTAAAACTAAGAAATCAGGAGAAAGGGCCTGATCCACACTTAATAATAATGCTGCATGCGTAAATCTGGCTGTGGAAACCCAGTGCGCATGCGCACTACAGATGTTACACATCGTAACTCTGATCGTACATAACTTGTATGTAACTCCATATGATAGGGTGTAACAACCCTACGCAAGCCGATTATGCACATTGTGTTAGAAAGGAGGCATTTAAATTGAACAGTATGGGCTGAGTTACATATGACCAGAGATACGCAAGGAAAACTTAAGGTAGTGTTCTAAGCACATAAGTCAGCTAAGTTACGTGTGTGTGCATGGGGAGTGCATTATACTTATTAGAGCATAACTCAGGCACACTTGTGTATGTAAAATGACCTTAAGTCTGGATCAGGCCAAAGTCAGTGCGTTTAGAAGTGTAGAGTAATTAAAGTAGTTGAAATCAGTACATGGTCAATCAAAGACAGTCAGGTTAACTAATTACAGACTCATGTGTCTTGACCTCCAGCACCTGTGCTCTGGCTTTAAATCATCTCAGATCATCACAAGATCTACAACTCTCTTCTGCACTTTATAAATGCTCTGATTCCTGGTTACAGGACTTCTCTCGGGCTGCACCTACTCTCTGGAATAACCTTCTTCACCCATTAAGACTATTCTCTACTCTCCAAACTTTCAAGTGCTCTCTTAAAACGCACCTCTTAAGACAAGCTTATCAAATTCTTTAACCTTCTTAAGCTTTATTTACCACATTAATAATTACTTTGCTTTCCACCTTGCCTTTCTAATACATTACCATAAACCTACACACTCTCCTTTTTTTCTAAAATCCCCTCATCTCTGTTACTAACACTGCTGTATGGTTGGATCATACAGAGCACTTTTACCATACAATGTGGCTGGTCCATTGTGTAATAATTAGCACTAGCCCTTAAGTATCAAACCCACTGTCTTATAGAGTATAAACTTGTGAGCAGGGCCCTCTTACCCACCCAGTATGTCTGTTGCCACCCAGTTTTGTTTATACTAATTGTTAAAATTGTAAGGTGCTACATAATCTGCTGGTGCTATATAAAAACCTGTTGATAAATAAATAAATAAATATACAATCCAGGTGTATAGCAACTCAATAGCAGCATAACACAACTCTCAAAAGCCATTTCGGGGTCAATTTAGATGCCATCATTAGGGGGGTAGGGAGTCAGCATGTTATAGGCAAATTAGTGAAAAGAGTCACAAGAGCTGCTTTAAACAGATTAGTTACCTGAAGCACCTGATTTAATTGTACACTATCACCAGCCAGGACCGACTGGAAAATCATTCTGCAGCACCAGAGACCAGCTTCCCACAGTCCTCTGTCACAGCTAGGCACACCCCGTAGTTATGACAGCCATCATACACAGAAGTGCTCTCGCATATAACCAAGGCTGTAAGGGCATGGAAAAAGTATTGTCAAAATGTGATCTAAGCCAGCTTGAACTGGCCTGGATGCAAAGTTTGTTGCAAACGGGAAACAAAGAACATTCACATTAACATCGATAAAAAAAACAGTATAAGATCATGCACAGAGGAAAATATTATTTTAAAAAAACATGACAAATTAAATTTATTATTCAAGCCATTTGAAACAAGGGTTTTGAAGAAATAAATCAATTAAGCTTAAAGTTGTAATAGGAGGGTGTCTCTTTTTCCAACTCTCCTAAGAGGTGGAACATGAGAGAGGGGAATACAACATCATATGTTTACAATTGTTGAAATGTCTCACCACTAGTGGAGTTTTACTGTACATTACAGAGAATGCTTTCTTAATAGATGAACAGCAATAGGCGTATCTATAATGGGTGCAGGGTGTGCAGTGCTCAGAACAGGGGGCCCTACGACATGCATCCTGTACCCTGGGTTGGCTGGGGAAGGGGGGCCATTCAACATCTATTTTTTCAATCTAAAATCTTCCGGAGGGAAGAAATAGATGCCAAATTACTCCCCCTTCCCCTGCGATGGGACTGTCCTGATTCGTGGGACGGGGCTTATAGCGCTGTTAAGCCCCACCCCCTTTTCGGCCCGCAAATCTGGACAGTTCTGTCTCAGGTAAGGGGGGGTGGGGGGCCCATGTACAAATCCTGCACACGGGCCCCCTCACTACTTAAGACGCCCCTGATGAACAGTGTATTGTGATATACTCCTTAAGCTTTCGTGACGTCTTCCAGATATACAGTTTGGGGAAAGGGCACATCACCACATAAACAACGTACTTACTTTCACAATTTAACCTGCATTTAATACGGTTTCTGTGTTAACGGATTAACAAAAACAATCGACAATTAGTACAACCATTACATTTAAAGACACCAATTTTACGTGATAACCAATTTCTACTGGCTACTGGCTTCAAATCAGTATTAGCTAGCACATCCCTGAAATTAGTGCTCTTTTTAAAGCTCATCATTGGTAGTTCCTTAGCGAACAGTCCCAATCTCGCATCAGATGTTAAAATGTGCCAATGATCAGGTAGGACAGCCCGTATAACTGATGACAAAGTAGAGAAGGTGGTAAAAAAAAAGTTAATCTGTTAACAGTTGACTCTAATTTAGAGTTACATAAAAAAGAGTGTCCCAGTCAAGTTGTAGAGAACATTTAATAGCAGATTCAATTTCCTTTTTATGGTAGCCTCAATCTCTAAATTGTTTACCCATTTCAGATAAAGCCTCTCCAAACATCTGATGATTAGAAGTAATTCATATCAACCTAATCATTTGAGAACAGGGTAAGCCTGACTATGGTGATTTTTAAAAGGCAGAACATACAAATCGCTGTATTTACTATACAGTGATTTGTAAAATCTCTGCAAAGTCGCAAAGGCGAATAAAATGAGGTGGAATAAAAAAATCCACCATGAATTTAAAAATATAAAAAAAAACATTAAAAATAATTAAAATGGCATTAAATTAACTCTTAGCATTCTGCGGCATATAGTACTATAAGGTACAACATGCCCTTGTATTGCAGGGCATGCTGTGCCATATAGTACCATAAGTGACAGCATGCCGTCAAAGGATCTCGCATCAGAGGGTATAAAAAGGGCCACAGTAATGACATAAGACATTCGCCGGAGGGACCCTGAAGAGGATGGACCTCATTGCGTGACCTTGCCTACTGAAGAGTAGCCGGAGTCCCGATTGTCACCTGTCAACATAGAAGACGACAGAACAGTTAGTATGAACAATATTTTGGAAGACTTTTTAAAAAAATAGTCTTTTTATGTAAATTCGTTTTTTTTATTTATAATGTAAAAGAAGAGGCATCATTTTATATTGCTCATGAACGGGACAAATTAAGATTATTTTGAAAGGAACGGGGGCCTTATAATTTTCATTCTTGTAGGAAGGGGTCGTATACTTTTTATTCTTCTAGGAAGGGGTCATATACTTTTTAATCCTAGGTACGGGGACATATACAATTAGTATTACTGTAAGGGGCCATACAGTTTTTTTAATCATTGGAACGGGGGCCATATACTTGTTTTATTATAGTAAGGGCCATATACTAGTATTATTCCAGGAACGGGGGACATGTACTTTAATTTTAATAGGAACGGGACCATTCTGTATGCTGCAGCATGCTGCCACTTATGGTACTATAAGGAACAGCATGCCCTGCAATACAAGGACATGCTGTGCCTTATAGTACTATATGCCGCAGCATGCTAAGAATTTATTGTGGCAGCCATTTTAATGATTTTAAATGTATTTTGAAAAGTTTATTTTAATGTTTAAAAAAAAATCAAAACAGAATGGCCACGATGTGTGGCGATTTTTAAAGGGTAACTTCGAACTTTGAAAAATATCGCCAGCAAACCGCAGAGATGTGCCACGATTTATATGGGTGAGTAAACTCTCCCCTTAGTAAATCTGGCCCTAAGCTTCTTAAGTCAGACTTACCTTTTTCTCAAATGATTAGGTTGGTATGATCACCAGATAAGTAGAGGCTTTATCTGAATGGGTAAACGATTTAGAGATCGAGGTTACCATAAAAAGAAAATTCAGTCTGCTATTAAATGTTGTCTACAACTTGACAGGGAAACTCTTTTATGTCACTCTAAATTAGAGTGAACTGTTAACAGATTAACTTTTTGTACCACCTTCTCTATTTTGTCACCAGTTATACGGGCTGTCCTACCTGATCATTGGCACAATTTAACATCTGATTTAAGATTGGGACCATTTGCTAAGGATGGCTTAAATGATTAATTTAATTTATCATGTTTTTCATAATGTTTACCCCTGTGAGTGATATTATACTGTTTTATTAACATATATATCCATCGTCATATACAGAGTTGCCATATATATCGTCTTCACTGTGATCTTTATGTTGCACTTTAACTGCTAATAAAGACTGAATCAATACTAGAGACTAATATTATGAATGATTAGCTCTTTATTGGAGTATGCGCTTTTGTCTTTTGATGAATGTGCTTCTTTTGGACATTATGGACCAGGTTTAATGCCACACAGATTCTGAGACTATTGCTCTTTTATGATTCAGTGATTTTTTTTTGTACTAATAAAACATTTCTGGATGTTTTGTAATGTAAAAAGGCTTGCTGGCTCTGTATTTATACATAGTTATTGCTGGTCTTAAATACCCTTTTTGCCATACACCCAAATCATTGGCATATCTAAAACGGGTACACGGTGTGCAGTGCACACAGTCCCCTCAGAAAAGGGGGCCCTGTGGCACACACTCTGCACCAAATATTAAGTATATAGATATACATAGGGATGCCGCCGAAGAGGAAGGGGGGGGGGACATGTACAAATCCTGCACAAGAGCCCCCTCAATTCTTAAAATGCCCCTGACCCCAATATATTGTCTATATGTTGAGTTATTGGATGTGGATATTTAAAAAAAAAAGAATCTGTTATTTATTATCATAGTAGCCATTGCAGTATAAATATGTACACAACAATAAATATAAAGACTTATTAAGTAATATAAGTTAAAGTAAAATAAATAAAAAATGCAGTGAAATAACTGATATGGGTGATTAAAAGTTACATAAAACCTATCTGTTTGTGCCATAATTAACCATCTGTGATACATTTTTTTTGTAGTAGAAACAAATCCAAGAATACAAATAAATGATTTCTCTTATGTCATTAGTTTTAAATGTCATGTCTGACTATTATTTTGATTCACATACTCATTTCTCAGTTTCCTAAAGTTCCTTCATTGCCTTAGGCAGCAGCAGTTACACAGACTTGGCCATCCACATATTTGTATTTCTGGTTACACAAAACTTTCTTATAGCATTACTTTGTACGTTTGATCTCTGACTAAAACTTTTTCTGTCCTTCATGTATTAACACTTGGTTTCTGCTTTTTATATACAGTAACAAATATTATAACCCTATATTATATACCTAATATATAACGAAATATTGTGTTCATTGTTAACATTTGGATTACATTCAGACTTTTTTATTTGGTCATATTGGGAAATATGAATTTATGGGATTTGTGCATGCGCACATATCCGAGTTGCCCGTATGAAATGCAGATTTGCTTGATACAGACTTCTGCCTTTTGACACTTTTGATAGGGGGATGGCAAGTAGGAGTGATTTGGCCAACCAATCCAGACCATTGCAATTTTAGGAGCAATAGATCAGTATTCTTTAGGCAGAATCCTGCGTAAGGTTTGTGTGAGTGATTGGCTTCTCCAAGCACTCTTGTGCATGCTTGGATAGAGCGGGAAACTACTCCAGTTGCATTGCATTCAGAGATTGGGATACAGCCCAGATATACATATAAAAATCTATACAACAAAAAGAGTTGCGCTATGGATGTTACCCAATAATACTTTATTAAAACTATCAAAACATAGATACAATAAATATAAAATATAAATTTAAATGCACATAACTAATATACAACAACCAAATATGGATTATAGGCACAGCTTAAATTGCAGTAATATATCATTTCATGAGTTATGCCTGTCAACAGGGCTATAAGATGTAAAGAAATGTATATTGATAATTTCCCTTCACAGTCCCAACTTATATTTTCTTGGCAGCCGATTGTCCAGAATATAATAGACACAGATCAAGGACTCAGGGCTCATAGGGCTCTATTTACTATTACTTACCTTCCCCTGGGATCGTTTCTGCTCTGGACTCGCTTGTGATCGCAGCAAACCCAGCAGCTTCCCTTTTAAAAGTTACTAATACTCACCCCTCCGGTGAGATCCCGCGAGGTCCCACGATGATCTCTGCACGCATCGCAGGCCACTTCTTTCATATTTCATAGGAATGAAGTCTTGCACATGCGCAGAGGCTTCATTGCCGGACTTAGAAAATTTCAAGCCCTAATATGAAAAACCTCTGAGCATGCGCAGTATCTTCATATCAGGGCTGAAATCTAAATTTCTTTACATCCTATAGCCCTGTCAACAAGCATAACTCATGAAATGATATATTGCTGCAATTTAAGCTGTGCCTATAATACATATTTGGTTGTTGTATATTAGTTATGTGCATTTAAATTTATATTTTATATTTATTTTATCTATGTTTTGATAGTTTTAATAAAGTATTATTGGGTAACATCCATAGAGCAACTCTTTTTGTTGTATAGATTTGTTTTTAAAGAGGACTAGTCATCCCCAGAGCTGCTGCTGGATATTTCCCTAGAACTCATTATTGCTGGTTACCATACAAGTTAGTATTCTTTCTCTTGCTGGGCGCTGGGACAATATTTGGAAAATATTTTTCAAATATTCTTTTCTGATACATATAAAAATATTGTGTCTGTATACTGTTGTCCATGTGAGTGTTGCAGACATGTGGCATTCTATATGGCTGTTATTTATCTATTTCCTTTCTGTAGTAATCCTGTTTTTAGGGCCTGCTTCTGTTATTGTAGTTCATTATGACTCTCAGTTGTTAATGATTCAGAGATCTGATTTCTGTGTGCACGTCTCTCTGAGCAAAGCATTCATAGTAATTCAGGGCAGCACTATTAAGCATGGTTGCCTACTTTTGCAAATGAATATCAGGGAGATTGTGAGAGCACTATCAAGGTGCTGCACCAAAGGGATGTGTCCTGTAGCGCCAAAGGGGTGTGTCCTGTGAATAGCTCCACCCACAGGTGTATCTAGCACTGCCAGGAAAACTATTTTACAATAAAAATGTCAGTATTTATTGATTATTAAATTGTCAGTGAATACTTTCATTACTATCTTTATAGAAAAGCTAAAAGTGATGCTACAGCTGGTTAACAAGATTCTTTCATTACATCTTGGCCTCCATGAAATTTGTCATCTCCATAGACCTCAATGGATGAAATTAGAATCAGGGAGATTACCAAACATTTCAGGGAGTCAGGGAGATTACCCAATCTTCAGGGAGTCTCCCTGATATTCAGGGAGAGTTGGCAACTATGCTATTAAGATATCTGCACTTTTTATCCTGTGCCATGTCCTGACATCTAACAGTCAGGTGATTACAAGTGCCATTAAGTCTGAATAGGTCAGAATGCACAGAGCCACATGGATAGTGAGCAAAACTCAAACGTCTGGCCCTGGCCCAAAGACTGCAAGATTCATTGCAGCAGTGACATTTCTGGGTTGCCAATGCATGGAGTTGTTCTAATAAAAAGCAGTGCCTAGTTTCCACCTGCGAGACTCCTTATTATACATTACAAAAAACACAAAAATTAACAGAACTCTGTATTTACAAAGTAAAGCAATAAAAAAAAAAATCCTACAAGAAACAATACGAAAACTTATTTTTGTTCATTCATGGGCACAATAGTTTTAGTTTAAGTCTCCTTGTATAATTGAGATATACCTTGTATAAAGATCCACACCGACAAATCCATCAGTATCCTCATGGATGCTCTGTCTCCAGAAAAAAGGTCTATGAATGAATATACTGTAGAATTTTACTAGCCATCTGCCAACATATTAGTACACTGCTTTGTAAGCGGAGTCAGGAGAAATTATACACACCCTCGAAAAACCAATATGTCCTTTTGTGCAGTCTATACACTCTCTACAATGGCTGCTTACGTGCAAAGGAAATCTATAACCTGGAAGATGTAGCATATTTAAGATAAGTACACAATCACCCACGTATTACCTTCTGATTATGCCTAGAATTGCTTCACGCATACAGGTTTATAATATGAAACCTGTAATAGCAATAATACTAATACCACAAGCCAGTGAAGACTTATTGTATGGTAGTCAATATTGTACTTACTGCTGAAACCTGTGATGAGATAAAAACTATTACATTCTATTAACCTTGTGATTCTATGTACACTGCTCAAAAAAATAAAGGGAACACTAAAATAACACATCCTAGATCTGAATGAATGAAATATTCTTATTAAATACTTTGTTCTTTACATAGTTGAATGTGCTGACAACAAAATCACACAAAAATTATCAATGGAAATCAAATTTATTAACCCATGGAGGTCTGGATTTGGAGTCACACTCAAAATTAAAGTGGAAAAACACACTACAGGCTGATCCAACTTTGATGTAATGTCCTTAAAACAAGTCAAAATGAGGCTCAGTAGTGTGTGTGGCCTCCACGTGCCTGTATGACCTCCCTACAACGCCTGGGCATGCTCCTGATGAGGTGGCGGATGGTCTCCGGAGGGATCTCCTCCCAAACCTGGACTAAAGCATCCGCCAACTCCTGGACAGTCTGTGGTGCAACGTGG
>WWET01003005.1:0-12762 GCA_011038615.1 Limnodynastes dumerilii
GGGGGTACTTTTTGGGGTACACGGATTCCACAAAGTACAGAAAACAACACTGTTATGTATCCTGGAAATGGTGGTTATGCTTTGTTCAAGCGCTACTTTGAGAATGTGAATGGAGTAGAAATATAGTCACGAATATGAAATGTATATTTTATACCAACAATGCATGAGAAACATTTGCTTACAGTTAGCATTGTGTTCGGAAGGTTAAATGCTAACACAAATGGACCAACATTAGCTGTGAAATGTCCCTTGTCAGCAGCTTCCTTACACATGCACTGTGGCTGGTGGAAATGGTTTGTCTTAAACTGTGCATACTTACATCTGCTTTCAGGTCCAGATCATGTTCACTTGTGTGAGCACACAAGGGAAGGTCAGGGTTAGGGTAATGATTAGGGAAAGGGTTGGGGTTTCATTTTTGTACTTTCATTTTCGGTGCACTGTGTTCGGTGCTCCAGGAATCGATTCCTTTGCCTCTTCAAGGTCCTATTGCGAAAGGGACATTCTTTCCAAGCTAGTTCTGAACTAGTTCCAAGCTAGTTCTGAACTGGCTGGGAGAGATTGGCCCTTTTGCAATAGGGCTGTTAGAAGATAGAATTTTTGCATCTTTTTATTATATTATTATATTCAAAAATGTAATAAAATACCTTGCCTTACATTAATGTGCACAGGAGCCTTGGAAAATATAAAGGTTAAGCAATATGACGTTAATTTTGAAAACATTTAGAAAGCCATCATTGCATAAGATGCATCAGTAGACTTGATTAAGTACAAACTATTGACTAAGTGTTTAAGAATCTCAACTTCCAGTACTTCAGTTTTGTCTGTAGGGCAGGAACTACAGGGTGTGACAAGCAGTTTCAAGGCTATAAGGTGTTTTCATGCTTAGTCACTGGCTTACATTTGTTTCATGTACTTTTATATCTATGAACAATTATTCTCCTTCTAAATGTACTGAATTTCTTTCTGACCAGTAATTACTTGCAATATTTTTCCACAGCAAAATAAGAAGAATCTGTGCACTAAGACCTTCATTGGTGAACATCTTCTGAAGACTTACTGTATGACATAGCTGCTCTTCTGTATTTTCCTAAAAGATATTAAGATACACTTGCAGTAACTTTGAAAACAAGGGAGGAGAATGAACACATTATAACTGCTATAAAGTTATAGTATATCATTAACCATATAACTTATTGATGTATGTAAAAGAGTACACAGTATTTCAATTTAAAAATAGCCAAAAGTAAAGCTATGTAAGAACCAGGATTGTCTGGCAAAAAACAGCAGGTTTTTTTTCTTAAGTGGAACTGCATGCAGAGAATAGGAAAATATTCAACCAACATTCATTTGGTAATTTAATGTAATTTGAATTTTTTGGGAAGTGTCAGTGTGTATTATTGCTGTGGAAACCAGAACGGGACACGTGGGATGTATAGCCTATCATCCTCCGATAACTCACCACTTTGAGCTTATAAGGACAGAAGACACCTATGCCGTATAAGACTTTGAGAAAGGGCTAAGTCCAGCCCGAAGCGCATAAGTCAGAGACCGGCCAGCTGATCTAGAGGTCATCACCAAGGACCCAGCGGCAACACGGAGAAGAGCTGACTCCCGGGCATTCCATCGTGCAGCGGCTACCCTTTGTTCTGATCCAATTTTAAATGTTTTTATGTATCCTGTTCTAATTAAATGTTATTTGTTTTATCCCCTATGTCCTTCATCATTGGGAGGGGAGGAACTTTTCAGGATCCATCACCAGTTTCTGTTGATCGCCCCAACACTGATTCCCAGCAATTAGATGTTATTTGCTTTTAAACATTCATTGTTCATCGTGTATTGCTTCATTTTATTCCACTGACGCTTTAATCTGTGGATTATCCCTGCACCTTGAGATTTACCACCACCTACTCTGCTGGTCAATTTGTATGATACAGTATATATCGCACTTGCCCTTTGGTATCAATCCCCAATGTCCTATAGATAGTAAGTCTGCGAACAGGGCCCTCTTACCTACCAAGTCTGTTACTACCCAGTCTTTTTACAATGATTGTTAAAATTGTAAAGCGCTACGTAATATGATGGTGCTATATAAAGAAAAAGAACACAACGAGAAATAAAAGACTAATTCTTAAAGAAATTAACCTACTTCATTAGTGCACTGCTCTCACATATATCAATTAGAAAAATGTAACTGTCACTTGCGATATGCTATATAAAAACCTGTTAACAAATAAATAAAATAAATAAATACATGCTCAGGGAATCTGACAGCTGCAAATCTAAAAGGAGTTAGAAGGAGGCAGATGCCATGTTATCTGGTAACATATGTGGAGATACTGCTAGAGACAGATTATCTGAAATCTTTGACAGAGAAAAATGATTTATTGCATATCATGCACTTGAAGAAAGATTAATTGTTAAAAAAAATTATCCTGTTTATGGCACTAAAAAAAAAATTATAGTGGATGGTCCACTTAAAACATTTAAATATCTGAATTTTCCTGAAATTTCATGTGTTTCAGTCAGATTATGGATGCTTTACCACACTAACTGAGCAAAAAGTGTTCCAAACCATCCAGACATAAGAGGAATGACACTTTGGATAAGGGAGTAGGTGTTTCTTCTGGTTACTAGTTGATGGCAGTGTTGCTGAGGCATTTTCTTTCTTTTCTTTCAGATTACCCCTGCCTTTTATGCACCTGTCTGTATTAACCCATAAACTGATTTGAGCAACTATCATTTTGTGTGTTCCTTCTTAGTCAATTTACAGTATAGACTTTTGTTTCCCTACTTACAAAGCTTTTGTTTTATACCTTGTCATCAATCTCCATACAGTCAACATTTTAAAATAAATGTGATCTTTTAAGTAACACCTCCTTTGTATGAATACATTTATCCTGCTAATCTATCTATATATCTATGGAATATATTGTGGGTGTACAAAACCAGAGCAAAACTAACAGAAAACGGTCTAGTAAGAAATCTATTTAACTGGGTGCACTCTCATTTATCCAAATCACAATTACCTTAAAATCTATTTTCTCACAGCAACCAGAAGAGAATAAGATCAAATTTTAAAAAAAATATGGAGCATAGGCAAAGATATATGAAAACAATGATACATCTCATGGGCTTAGATACTGGAACCCCCAATAGGGGAAGTAGTCTTTAAACACAATTACAATAGACACTCAGATCCTTGTCTATAGCAGTGGTTCTCAACCTTTTTTTTTGGCAGTACCAGTTACCCATTATGGGATCAGGTCAAGCACCACTTGTATATTATACATATACCTACATATTTGCTTTTTTTAATCAAATGATTTTTCTGTAAGCTAAGCACAGTTCCAAGTAGTTACAGCATGCATACATGAACAAGAATACATATCCACAGTGCTTTTTTTTTGTAAACAACTCACCCCTCATTAGCCCTTATTGCATCCCCCTATAATTTTTCAACCCTTATTGCAGCCCTCTCATAAGTTTCAGTCCTCATTACAGCCCCCTATAATTTTTCAGCCCTATTGCATCCCCCTCATAAGTTTCAGTCCTTATTACAGCCCCCTTATAATTTTTTATAATTGTGCCCCTTGTAATGTCCAGCCTCCATATCTGCCCCTTTTAATTCCAGCTTCCATTGTCTACCCCTTTTAATGTTAGCCTCCATTGTCTGCCCCTTTTAATGTCCAGCCTCCAAGTGTGCCCCTTGCAATGTCCAGCCTCCATGTGTGCCCCTTGTAATGTCCAGCCTCCATTGTCTGCCCCTTGTAATGTCTAGCCTCCATATGTGCCCCTTGTAATGTTTAGCCTCCATGTATGCCCCTTATAATGTTCAGCCTCCATGTCTGCCCCTTGTAATGTACAGCTTCAATGTCTGCCCCTTGTAATGTCCAGCCTCCATGTCTGCCCCTTATGTACAGCCTTTATGTCTGTCCCTTATGTACAGCCTCCATGTCTGCCCCTTATGTACAGCCTCCATGTCCTCTCTTACTTACCTTTGATGTCCCTTTCTCCGCGGCGCTCCCTGTCTCTGGCGCTCCCTCTCTCCGGCTGGTCTGCGGTCACGTGGTGCGGTAGTGGTAATACATGGCTCCTATGGGAGCCCTGTTGGACCATATCTGACCACATAGGTTCGGTCACTGTCATTCGCAGTAACAGGTTTGGTCATACAGGGCTCCCGTAGGAGCCCTGTATTACCTGTACTGCGCTGTTAAAAGCCCAGCTGCTTATACAGCGCCACAGGCTTTTAACAAAAAAATCAACTTTGTCCTGGGAGTCTGATCTCTCGGGACAAGTTGTGAGTCAGATAGGACAGCGGGAGAGTCCCCAGAAAGCGAGACTGTCCCACCGTAATGAAAAAAGTGCCGGAACGCCGTTCAGGTGTGTCCGATGACAAAAAAGGCACTGCATATCTATCATCTTTTACAATCGCATATAAGAATAAATAAACATAATAACCCTACTGGTGTATACAAATTTATCATGCACGAGTGAGGTGTTTACTAACCAAAGCCAGTCTCCAAGCAGAGGTGGGCCAGAGGCATACCACATGCATGCAATTCATGCCTTGGCCCACATACAAAGACAATTCACATAGAACTGTTTAGATTGATTGAAGGTACTCTCAAGCCCCAATCCAAACAAGCACCACTTTAAGGTCATTGGACCTTATTCACAGTTAAGAGTGAGTTGGTGAGGACAGATCCGCACCTAACTCACTTATCCTGCCCCTGAACCCGCCTCTAGGTTTTAGGTACCTTATGGCACTTAAGAGTGCCATAAGGCTTCCTTATCTTACCGTGCGTAGTGTCCTTCTTAAGAAGGACACTACACATGAAGAATGTCTCTCCCCACCTTCCCCAGCTAAGCTACATCCTTCCCACCACCCACCTCCTCCCCGAGGCTGCTTTGGCACACCTTCTCCTGCCTAAGCTACAATGCGCAGTCTTTAATGACTGCATGTAGTCAATCTACGCATGCGTAGTAGTTCATTTCTTATTTCCACGTCAAAGCTTCTTAAGTATGAATCAGGGCCAATAATAGTCATATAATTGATGTAAGGCAACTATCTCATGTGCATGCCAGCTCACACAGCCCTCAAACCCTTTAAGTTCTGGGAGTGAAAAATTATGCCATAGCGGTGTGGCAGGATCTACCCCTTCTCTACCTAATAAAGTGTGCGCCCAATGCCATACCCTCTGCTCCAACAAAATAATGGGTGCTGAGTTGCGTGGATATAAACCAGGTAAGAGAGCCTGGCAAAGTGTGTGATGAAACCCTGCCTGTTCAGTCAGAGCCCAGTGTAAATCACCATGGGTGGATTTAATAACCAAAGCGCAAAGATGTGATAGTTGAGCAGCTGAATAGTAATAAAGAAAATTTGGCATGCCATACCCCTTCATTCTCCAGTCCTACAAAGGTTCTTCCTGCTTATTCTGGATTGCTTACCCTCCACCCCATATAAAGGAAGTTATTAAAGAGTTAAGTTTTTGAAAAATTTGGTGTGGGACCAGGATCGGTGATTGGAGAAGGACATATAGTAATCTGGGCTGGAAGGTCATTTTAATTAGATTCACTCTACGTCCACTCTACCGAGCTCTGTGAGTGGTAACTTTGTCCATACTTTAATCTTAGACTACAACGTGAAGTTGTGATAGTAAATTTAGCTTACAAAATTCACACATGTCAACCAGGGATGGTGCTAGGTCCCTAGGCACCCTAGGCAAAGTTTGACCTGTCTCCCCCCGCCCACCGTTTTTATATGCGCCTCTCAAATGACCCTTCAGGCCGTCATGCCCCCCTTCAGGCAGCTCCCCCTCCCCATACTGTTTTTATTAGATATTGCAGGCCCCCTCCCCAGTTTTAATCAGATATTGCAGGCCCCTCCTCCCTAGTTTTAAATATGTATTGCAGGCCCCCTCCCCAGTTTTAATTATGTACTGCAGGACCCCCACCCCAGTTTTAATTATGTACTGCAGGACCCCCACCCCAGTTTTAATTATGTATTGCAGGCTCCCCTCCCCAGTCTTAATTACTTAATTATGTATTGCAGGTCCCCCTCCCCAGTTTTAATAATGTAATGTAGGCCCCCTCCCCAGTTGTAATTAGTAGTTTTAAGCATGTATTGCAGGCTCCCCTCCCCAGTTTTAATTAGATATTGCAGGCCTCCCCTCCCTAGTTTTAAGCATGTATTGCAGGCTCCCCTCCCCAGTTTTAATTAGATATTGCAGGCCTCCCCTCCCTAGTTTTAAGCATGTATTGCAGGCTCCCTTCCCCAGTTTTAATTAGATATTGCACTCCCATCATATAGTTTCAGTCCTTAGTGCACCTCCATAATACAGTTTTAGTCCTTAGTGCAGCCCCATCATAGTTTCAGTCCTTAGTGCAGCCCAGTTACAGTCCACTTACCCTCTCTTTGCTCACCTCCTCGGCGCACTCTCTTCATTGTAAGGTGGTGCGTGCAGTGAATACAGACGCTGACGTGACCCCAAGGTCGCATCGGCGTCTGCATTCACCGCACGCACCACCGCTGTGATGCCTGGCACCCGCTGTGGAAGCAGTGGACTTTAGTAGGACTCATGCCCTAAGGCTCCGATTGCGCACACATCAGCTGGGCGCCATCGGAACCTGAGGTACGAGCCCTACAAAACTCATGTTAGTTACGCCTCTGGCAGCAGCAAAGTTAACCCCGGCCGACAGGTAAATGGAGGCGGGGGGCCTTTTCCTGCACCCCCCCGGGCCCGGCGCTCTAGGCGATCGCCTAAGATCGCCTAATGGTAGCGCCAGCCCTGAAACTAACACCCCTGAATACTGTGATGTCCACTTTAATGGGAAATTAGGGAGAACGGGGAACTTTTCCCACTGTAGAAAGGATATAGGATTTATCCCAGCTGATTTTAAGTCCTGAGAACATTACAAATGTATTCACCATATAGAGGACTGCATCTAGTGAACAAAAGGTCATCTGCATATAAGTAGATTTTATCTTCTATCTTGCTAACTGTGTGCTGGAAACAGATGGAACAGGCCAAAAGTTCTACTGCTAGTGCGAACAAAATGGAGTATAGTGGGCATCCCTGTCTGGTCCCTCTACCCAGCTCAAAACACTCAGATACATATCCATTAATACACACTCTAGCCAGTGAGTTTGAGTATAGTATTTTTAAATCTCCCAGCCCCATAATTACCAAGGAGCACCATTTAATGGAGTTGTTGGATTTTGCAGCATCCAGAGAGACTTCACCTACCCAGATCCCTCTAGATGTTACAATTGTAGATAGGCGTATAATTGTCTCAGATTGATACATGTAGATTTTTTGTGCATAAATCTTGTCTGATCTGACTGCAGCAACTCCTCCACCACCTGGCTAAGCCATGTAGCCAGTATCTTAGCAACAATCTTAATATCTATTGTCAAAAGGGAAATAATTATAAATTATAAAAGATTCATCTGATGCAGGGTCCTTCCAAGGTTTTAAAATTACTATTGTTAGTGCCTCACACATTGAGGCAGGGAGTCACCTGCCTGAATTTGATCAAACAGCTCATGAAGCCTAGGCAAGAAAAAGTCCCCAAAGGACTTATAAACCTCAAAAGAGATGACCTCAATACCTGCTGCCTTTTGCCTTGGAAAATAATTTATTGCAGCTTCTAACTCATCAGGCATTGTTGTGGAATTTAAAAGGGACTGGCCATCCCTTGAAAATAAAGTTCATGTCATCATATTGGACTCTTGATAACATTTTTATAGTGCTGGTAAAAGACCTGAGCTATGGTAGGACCCGTGCACTTGTTTGCACCATTTTCTTCCCTTATTTCGGTAATAACAGTGGTGGAGCGCTCATCTCTAGCAAAATATACAAAGTAACTGCCGCAGTGATATGTTTGACCATACTATGTGTGTGATAAGAAAAGCAGATTACTTTTGGATTTTTCCAATACAAAATCAGTATATGCTTGGTGGCTGAGCAGCCAGGCTACTCTATCAGATCCCAGGTGGCTGTTAAAATATACTGATTCTAACTTCAAGCATTTGTCCAGGAGTTCACTTTGCTGTTGCCTAGAATATTTTTTTTAATTTAATGATACGGGCAATAAAGGAACCTCTTAAGTAAGCCTTAAAGGCCTCCCACACTACAAAGGACTAATGTGGCTGGAAATACAAATCAAAGGTAATCAAATCAACTCCTTAGAAACAATGGGCCGTATGCAGAGCTTTTCCGATATGTTCTACTGCGCATGCGCAGTAATTTTGTAACATAATCTACGTTACTTGTTGCAACGTAGATTGCGTATACACGGTCTTTAAACTCTGCAAACGGCCCAACGAGCAGAATCCTTCACTTACGCATTTCTCTACCTGGGTTTCGTCAGAGAGAGTGTGTATTCAGCAGAGATTCAGCTGATTGTTTCTAAATAGCTGCTACCTTTGATTTGTATTTTCAGCCACATTACTTTTTTTCAACTTCCTGTATGAGCCATCAGGAACATGGAATGAGAGCCCATGATGGATGCATGTGAGACCGCGTCAGCTGCACATTGGTCTACCCAAAATCGGAGCTCCAGTGGCACATAAAGGAGTCACAGCCATCCTCCTATGAACATGTCTCGGCAAACATTGGAGCTTCATTGGTTTCTATAGGAGCACTAGCCCACTGATTGTAAACTTCCTACGGAAAGTACCTATTGATAATCTGCACTTCTATCTAACATTGGGTTTTTTCTACTCTACCCATTGATCTTTTCTCCACTGGCATTGTGCTTTATAACATTATTATTTCTAAGATCACTTACTGAGACTAATGCCTGCATAACGATCTGTCATTTGAGATATAAGTATCCTCTTGGGAACAAGCTAATTGTTGCATACTACAACTAAAGGTTGTATTACTTTTATTATTATTATTTTATTTTATTATTATTTATTATTGGATTACTCTTCAATTTGATTTGATTTTGTCATTGGCACTGTACACTTCCATATCAGCATGGCTGCTATCATACATTGGAATCACATGCCTTTACTATCTATTAATATCAGGGCTTGAAGTTAGGGGGTATACAGGTGTATGTCATACCATCACTTCGGCCACTGATTTAATATAAAAGCAATAAATATCCAATCACTTCTATTACTGCTATATTTTCATACTGCCACTTCCAAATGTCCATTTCGCCACTTCTAAATTTCCACTTCAACCACTGATTAATATTGACATCTGATTTGAATTGGGAACATTCCAGTTGCTGTCTATCACAGCTAAAGTTTCCAGGACTGCAATTCAACTCACTCAATTCATCATTGGTTTGGTGACCATTTTTTAATTGCTATTTTCTACAAATATATTTGTGGATCCTATTATTACAATATAATACTGATTGAGGATATTTATATTATACTCAGTGAGATTTTTGGTAAGAGCTCATTCAATTAGGTTGCAAACATTCATTATATTTTTTAAATATTGTATACTAAATATCCCTCTTCCCTATATAATATACACAATAAATGTGTTGGATATACTCCTAGCACTTCCAATTTCTCAATTTTTCTCCTTTTTTCATTCTGTGGAGTGGTCACGACCAGGTTAAGCTGCTGGAGTTTATTCTTTTGGACACACCATACTATAATTAAGTGCGCAGATTATATTGGTTTCTTTTGCTTCCAATTTTTGCTTTTTTACATTATCAGGCAAACATTTTAATTGGGCTTTGAGAAAGGGCACGTCTGCCTGAAACGCGTGTGATGGTAGTCTCTGCTTCGCTTCCTTTCTCCGTTGCATGTATCCTCCTCCTACACAGGAAATCTTCCATCTTGCCGTCTGGAGCTCCACAACCGCAAGTGTGTATGCGATTCCACCTAATGGCACGGAGCACAGCTTGTTTCCTTTGTATTCATTTAGTTATATTATTTTAGCTGTTTTAGTCTATTTTGTCATGTTTTATGTATGATAATAAACTGTCCCATTTTTATTTCATTAGTAAATCTGTACAATAGGTAATTAGGATCCTCGGATGGTCCCTCATTATACTAATACTAATACTAATTACTAATACTAATTTCATCACGCTGCATATTGTTTGGTGGACAATTACCATATACTTCTCCCCTATATAATTATTTTATATATTGTGGATTGTTTATTATGAAGACATGACACTTATGAGTTGGAAGATCAGCGCCTTTACCAGACCCCTATTTGTTTTTTTTTATCATTATTGTGTTTGGAGGTGTCTCCTGGGTCTGATAGACGCAGCAGATTCTAAACGCAGTCTCCCTTAACCCATCTGTTGTTATTAAACATTTTAATTGTGTTTTTTATTAGATTACATCATTTTTATTTGATTGCATCCTAAATATATTTACATTGATGCTTTTATCTTAGATTCAATTTAGCTTTAGATAAACTAAACCACACTGCCCAAAAAGGACCAGAGACAATAAAGATTGATTTCCATTACCCCAAGAAGTGGGTAAAATAGATTTCCATCTCATCATTGCACGTCGGCTGAAAATCTGAGATTAGGTTATATCAAACAACAGGAGTGGGTAAATGAGTCTCCATCGTACCGTGCATTGTGGATATCTACTCTGTATACTTTTCAGGGTGATTGTTTTGTCACTAGTGCTATTGTTTAGTTTAGTTTTAAACTTAACATTTTTTATTAAAGCTGTTTTTAAAACTATTTTGGGATTTTATATGCTTGTGATGAGAGAAAGCAATGGATGTTAATGATACAAGTTATCTGACCTATATAACTAAGTGCAATATATATATTGCAGCTCCAAAAGAAGAGGGAGTTGAAGGGGGAAGTGGTCGAGAAAGATGGGGGATCAGGTCTCAGTAAGAGATCTTGTGTCTGTGCATTAGCTAGAGTCTAACCATCTAGTCCATATCTTGAATGAAATGCAGGAAGGGCAGGGTTGCTGAATTTTAATAGCTTCCCTCTGGGAGATCACGGAGGGAAGCCACAGATGCATGCAGGAGGCGGGGCTTAATGACATGATTTAATTTATGCAAAGTCACTTGCAGGAGATTTGCAGGCTCTTCTTGGATATCAGGAGAACTGCCCGATTTTCGGGAGTCTCCTGGACATTCCGGGAGAGTTGGCAACCCTGAGGAAGACAGTGGCGCACACAGGGGGGGTTTCCAGTTGCCCAGAAACCCCCTAACAAAGCATGTTAAAAAAAAAAAAAATACACTGACCGCAGCCCAGATTCTGTGCCGGAATCAGATTCTGCACATTTTATCTGTGCACCGGACTGTAGGCTGTGTGAAACTGCGGAGCAGCAGGATCAGAGACAGCCTGTACAGCCCAGTGCTGATTTCTCCCCTCCCTGTTCATTCAGTGCTGGCCAAGCACGGCATACAAGCCCCGCCCCTCTGTACAAGCTCCGCCCCCAACGGACCCGCGATTTTTGTGAAGAAAGGAACTGAAGTCTGCAGCCTGACCCAGAGTTACATGAACAGAAGAAAAAAAGAAGGTAAGAGAAAAGGTCACAGAGGGAAATTGGAGCAGGAAAGGAACGGGCATTGAGTTGGGACTAGAGAAGAAGAAACAGGGGCATGGAGTAGTGACTAGAGAGAAACGGACATGGAGTAATGACTAGAGAGAAATGGGCATGGAGTAATGACTAGAGAGAAACAGGGACATGGAGTAATGACTAGAGAGAAATGGGCATGGAGTAATGACTAGAGAGTAACAGGGGCATGGAGTAGTGACTAGAGAGAAACAGACATGGAGTAATGACTAGAGAGAAAATGCACATTTTATCTGTGCACCGGACTGTAAGCTGTGTGAAACTGCGGAGCAGTAGGATCAGAGACAGCCTGTACAGCCCAGTGCTGATTCCTCCCCTCCCTGTTCATTCAGTGCTGGCCAGGCTCGGCATACAAGCCCCGCCCCTCTGTACAAGCTCCGCCCCCAACGGACCCGCGATTTTTGTGAAGAAAGGCCCTGAATTCTGCAGCCTGACCCAGAGTTACATGAGCAGAAGAGAAAAAGAAGGTAAGAGAAAAGGTCACAGAGGGAAATTGGAGCAGGAAACTAACGGGCATGTAGTTGGGACTAGAGAGGAAGAAACAGGGGCATGGAGTAATGACTAGAGAGAAACAGGTGCATGGAGTAATGACTAGATAGAAACAGTGGCATGGAGTAGTGACTAGAGAGAAACAGGGGCATGGAGTAGTGACTAGAGAAAAACATGGGCATGGAGTAGTGACTAGAGAGAAACAGGTGCATGGAGTGTGGTGTGGTCTGGAAAAAAAACAGGACCTGGGGAGGGGGCTGCAGAAAAAAAAGGGGTCTGCTGTGAGGGTTGGAGAGGGACAAGGTCTGGGGTTGGTGCTGGATAGAGACGGGTCTAGGGTGGGGGTTGGAGAGAGACAGAACAGAATGATGGGGGTTACAGAGTGACAGAAGACTGGGGTGGGGGTTAAAGAGAGTGACAGAAGCCTGGGCTGGGGGTTACAGAGTGACAGAAGACTGGGGTGGGGGTCAGAGAGTGACAGAGGCCTGGGGTGGGGGTCAGAGAGTGACAGAAGCCTGTGCTGGGGGTTACAGAGTGACAGAGGCCTGTGCTGGGTTTTACAGAGTGACAGAAGCCTGGGGTGGGGGTTAGAGAGTGACAGAGGCCTGGGGTGGGGGTCAGAGAGTGACAGAAGCCTGTGCTGGGGGTTACAGAGTGACAGAGGCCTGTGCTGGGTTTTACAGAGTGACAGAAGCCTGGGGTGGGGGTTAGAGAGTGACAGAGGCCTGGGG
>WWET01003005.1:18882-30068 GCA_011038615.1 Limnodynastes dumerilii
TAATCTGAAATATTTATTCTTATGATACATATTAATATAATTTAGTGCATTTAGACACTACTGGGGATAATGACTGAAATTAAAATGGGTATCTAGGGGGCTATTACATGTAATTAATGATCAGATGATTAAATATTATTGTGCATAATGTGAATGATTTTAAGGGGTACATTTTAGGAGGCAGTTAATTATGATGATAGAGGTGATATGGTGTTTTATGGCACTCACAAAAATGCAGTCTTTATTGGCGAATGTTAATTAACTGAATGCATTCTATTGTATGGTGCTAAAGCATTTGCTAGCATGCAGTAGCTATTGTGTAGCAGTCACTAGGATGAACTCTGTTTAGTATGGCAGGTAAGTTCATTATTGAATGTGATAGACAATTTAATTTCATCCTAAATTTGTTTTCCTTGTTTCTACTTTGTACCTATCCAAGAGAGTTGAGGACCCCAAAAATATTATTGTACAGTGCCCCAAGATTTCTGTTGCTGGGCCTGCCATCACCCCCTTTGGTCAATTTCTATTATTGTGGTTATTTGATGTTTTTACTTCATCCTTTGTGTTATTTTATTTATTTATTTAGTTAACCGATTCATGGGGGGGGCCCTAAAAAAATTGAGTGTGACGGGCCCCAAGATTTCTGTTGCCGGCCCTGCCAGTGGGCAAAGTGGCAGCACAACCCACAAAGTGTCAAGTACACCCCTCCACACCCATTTCCTAAATCATTGAACCCCACAGTATAACCAGAGCAGGTGTAAGGGTGCAGCAAGAGTGACTCATCTGGGACAGGCAACACCAGCTTGCCAGGGATAAATCTTTCTCAAAGTTCCTATGTCTTGGCCTTGTGTGTTGTTCTGCATACTCTTCTGTAAAATATACACAGTAATAATAAGACGTACCATGAAAGTACATACAAAATGAGGAACAGCAGCCATCTTAGGCTGTCCTAACACAGCTCTACATCAAAGCCCTGAGTCTCACAACACCCATGTGTAGTAGATTTAATTACTAAATAACTTAAATGTTAAATGCAGGGACCATAAGCAGCACCTTGTCAGGCAGGGGAATTGGGATTAGTGGTTAAGGTAGGTTTGGATAGGATAGGGGTTCATGGGATAATTTGTTTTTGTTTTAGATTGGGTAGGATAACAAAGGGGGGTGGTGGTTAGGAAGGGGTAGAATAGGGGTCTCTGATGGGTGGGGCTTTCTCTTTGATTCAGGAAATCTACCTGGGAAGGCTGAGTATAATATGTGATTCTCTGTATTTTCCTTTTTTTTTTCTTCCTTGCTCTACTCCTTTCTATTGGTGCTCATTATTCTCATTACTACTCCAGTCTTTATTCTACCTCTCTTACCTGTCTATTGCGCTATTTCTGTCTGTTGTATTTTACCTCCCAGCTTTCTTTTCTCCCCCTTTGGCTGCTTTTCTTTCCCAGCAGATGGTGCCTGTGCACATGTCTGCCCAATGTCCATCATGACAAAAGTCCGCCACACTTCAGTTTTGGGAGGGGGCATTGCGAGACTTCAGGAGGGGCTTCCACAGTGAAAGCTTGGTTCAGTGGTGTGGCGGGCACGGCCACTGCTGTGATCCTGGTCACGGCGGTGACGCAAGTGGTGCAAGGGGCAGGTGGGTCACCTATATTAGGGGAGGCATCTGAGGTGCATCAGTTAAGCTGGGAGAAAATAGGGTGTGTCTCTAAGGGTTGGCAGGCATGCAGTCTAGCTGAGGCAGGGCCAGCATCTGAAGATGGGGTTTAGTTTTTCCCATCGTGATGGTGCCTGCCATGTTTCTGAGTCTCTGGTGAGGTCTTTAAGTTCCTTTAGGTGGGGTCTGCTGCTAGGGACAGCTGGCATCTCCCAGCTTTGTGGGGGTTTCTGTGACAGGGCCTAGAATTTAGTTCCTTATGGGTTTTTTCTGCCTCAAAGCTGGCCACAGGCTCCTGCAGGCAGTCCCCTACCTTTCTAGTTCACCATGGTCCCAATGGTGTCAGCTCCTTCTGATGGGGGGTGTCCATGTCCTTTCACCCACTTGTGACGTACCCTGGTGCAGCCGTGGGGCATCCTCCGTTAAAAAGCTCACATAAATCTAAGGGGAGCAAGACCAAGTTGGGAAAGGGCAAGCAAACCCTAGCATGCAGGCTGCTAATGTTTCCCCTTTTCCAGATTTTTCTGATTCTAGCCATAGGATACAATGAGAGATTTAGAAAAAAGCAGGAGGGACAAGTATCCATAGAGTTTGGGATTAAGAGGTTTGGTCTATAGTGGCACATCTGGGAGAAGTTCTGTCAGATTCCCAATCCTTTCATAAGTGCCCAGGCCAGTCAAAAAGCACAAGTCAATTCCCCAGCAAAGGTAAATTCTTTGCTTTTAGCAACAACTGCTGCATAAGGGGCTCCGGCTGCAGATTCAGACATAACTGCCTCAGATGTTGAGCTGGACACCCCTCAAAGGATTATAATCCCCGATCTCAGGGGAAGGCGTGGTCAACTGAGACCCAGGAGTGCTCAGCAAAGCGAGGTCCCCCATGAGTGTTTCAGCAATGTCACATAGAAAGTGATGGCAGATAAGAGCCACATGGCCCATCCAGTCTGCCCAGTTGTTTGTTTTATTTAAAACTATACTGACCATAAAACATATTTACCCTTACTTTAGTTTAAGATTTAGGATATATACTATTCCCAAGCATGTTTAAACTGTTCTACTGTGTTAGCCTCATTCACCTCAGACGGGAGGCTATTCCACTTATATATCACCCTTTCAGTGAAGTAATTTTTCCACACATTTCCTCTGAATCTATCACCCTCCAGTTTATATTCATGCCCTTGTGTTCTATTACACCTATTCCTTTGAAAAAGGCCACCCTCCTCATGGCATAGGTGGTATAGGCGGCCGCCTACACCGGTCCATCACCCACCACTTGCCACCAGGCTTGCACATGTGAAGTAAAGGCCCCGCACGGGTTTATCATCCCAGCAGCACTATACTGGCTGCCGCGGCCCCACGTGTCCTTTACTTCACATGACTATGGGAGTCGGGAGCGAGCTGCCTGCCTGGAGAGGAGTGAGGCGCCATCATCATGGGGAAGGTGCTGGAGGCACATGATGGGGAATACTGAGGGGGGCTGGACTTAAAAGTACTTGGTCCCTTGAACAATTTATTTAACTGAATAGCACACACCCCCTTCAACATTTTCACCTAGGGCCCCCCTGTGCATAGAAAATTAGAGTTCCATGAGTGCAGGGTTGCACCCCCCACTCAGCTCCAATTTTCAAAGTGCCCTACATACTATCCAGAATGTCAGTGGTGTCCTTTTTATGCGGGAACATAGGAGTTTTAAGGTAGGGGTCATTTAAAGGAATTCCTGGTTACTCACCTCCCCTTGACCACAGCAGTGACATTCGTCTGGATCTGATCCATCATTATTAAGAAAATGACCTGCATAATGTAAGGAAGGGGCTGTAGGCACATGATGGGGAATACTGAGGGGGGCTGGAGGCACATATGGGGGAATACTGAGGGGGGCTGGAGGCACATAATGGAGAATACTGAGAGGGGCTGGAGGCACATGATGGGGAATACTGAGGGGGGCTGAAGGCCCATAATGCTATAATAATATTATTTGATTTTAATGTGATATTGTTTGATGGGGCTCCCCTTCAAAATTTCCGCCTAGGGCCCTGCAAAACCTAGGGTCGCCCCTGTTTGAAAGCTGCTATCATATCCCCCCCTATCCCTTCTCTGCTCCAAACTATACATGTTTAGTTCTCTAGCCTTTCTTGGTATGTTTTGTGACACATGCCATGGACCATTTTAGTTGCTCTTCTTTGCACAGTCTTTTCCTAACCTTTCTTATACAAAGGTCTGCAACAGTTTACGTCAGGTAGATTAAAATCCCCCATAAATTTTACCTCCCATTTTAATGCCAGTTTAGCAATGTTTTGTAATAGGACATTGGGCCTGATCCAGAACAACGCTTCGGAGCGAATTTACGCGTGGCGGAGACGTAAAATCGCCTATTTGTAAGTGCTGCGCATGCGCACCATAGAAAATACGCTCAATAGCGTAGCGTAATTGTGAACGTATGGGTCATTCACGTATGTGCCACGTAAATACTTACGTGTGGGCGTGCCAATTTTACGTGAGTCCAAAATACGTCTGAAATACGTTAAGTAGGAGGGGGGTTGTATTTAAAGTGTACAGTATGGGCGTGCTTAGCTGCGTAAATTCGTTTAGCCCATATGTACGTGTGCGTATGAATGCGGTTACGTTGGCAAAAGTTAAGGTAGGGTTCAAGGGGTGTGCCGAGGGGAGTGTAGCGAATTTACGCGCATGAAAATACGCTCCGCCAATAAACGTACGGCAAACGTAGTTCTGGATCTACCCCATTGTCCATTTCCTCATCTTGGACCGGATCCAGAGTTAGGAAGGTTATGCCACTTACGCATGCAAGGTGCGTAAGTGGCGTGATTTGATGCATGCGCCCTCCAGATGTTACGCCACTGTTACGTCAGTAACACTAGCATACCTAGCATCGTACAAAACTTAGTTCCGTACAATGCCCTTTCCTTGGAAATGGGTTGTGCTTCCCCTACGCCCACTAAAGTGGTCGGGAAAAGCATGCTAATTGTAAAGTGTAGGATGGGTATCCCACACTCACGGGCCGCTGATCTGAACGCTTTAGTTAAGGTGGGCATAAACTGGCATAAAGCCTGCACGAAAGAGAGGAGTGGCAGAGTGTGTTCATTCCCCTCTCAATGTCGGATGGACAGACTCCCGCATGTATGGAGAGCATGCAGAAGTTTGGATCCGGTCCCTTGTTGTTGCCTATGTTGACGTGGCTTGGTGTCTACTCCTTAAGGGAAGACATGGAATTGTTATGCCAAGGTTTTACTTTTGTTTTTAAGTTACCTCCCTTTCCCCTTTAATCTCTACGTGGCAATTGCTGGAGGTTTTGGAGCAAAAAGCTTTTGAGGAGATTAGACATTGTATCGCTGGACCCTTTAAATGCTCCCCAATCGAGAGCCTGGTCATTTCTCTGTGGGTGTAAGTTCCCAAAAAGGCACAGGGTAAGCTTAGGTTAAACCCCAAAGTTTGTTAATGATGCAATCGACCCAGTACAATGCAGAGTGGTATATTAGTTTTTCGAGGAGGCGTTGGTAATGTTGTGCGCATGTGGCAGAGGGGCGCTCTCTGCAAAGTTGGATATCAAAACCACTTTACGCCTGTTGCCCCTACACCTGGAATCTTTCCGATACATGGGCTTCTAAGGGTTTTTTCATTGATTGTTGTTTGCCTATGGGTTGTGCCATTTCCTGTGCCTTTATCAAAAAAGATAGTACTTTCTTGCCCTGGTGCGTGCAGATTGGGGGAAAACACAAATTCCTTGGACATTAACTCGATGATTTGCTGTTCATCAGTCTGGCCACATCAGATGAATGTTCTAGGGAGCTGTTTTTGCTGATGTCTCTATTTCATCATTTCAGTGTGCCAGTGGCTAAGGACAAAACAGAGAGGCCAACAACTTGTCTGGCCTATTTGGGTATTAAGATCGATGCCCTTGAAGAAACTTGTAGATTATTGCAGGATAAGGTCATTTTCATGATTGGAGTCCTCTTGGTCCTCCAGGGTTGGCAGAAGGACATTCTGAAAAAAGTGCAGTCTCTTTCTGTAAACTTTACCTGCAAGGTAATTCCTATGGGGAAAATGTTCTGCCAGCGTTTGGAGCTAGCAAAACGTCTGGCATGCGGTTATCCCATCATTTTATCATGCTGTCTAAAGAGATTCAACAAGTTAGTCTGGTCCTTTTTCCTCAACAATTTTTAATTTTGTTGACATATGGCAAGCACCCGTGGCTTTGAACCAGGATGTCCAGCTATACACTGACGCATCCGTGGGTTTTGGTGCTTATTATTAAGGGCAATGGTGCAAGGCCATGATGGCCTCCTATTTTACAGGAATAGCCCACTTTTCATTGATAAATAGGGGCAGCGCTTTTACCAAACACACCATGGTTAAAAAGGTAACGAAGGGTTGGGTGCACAGACAGCCTCCCAAGGAGGACTTGCGTCGTCCTATCGCTGGGGACCTGCTGGGTAAACTGTAATCGGCTGTGCCAGGGAAGACTTCTTCTGACTTTGTGGCTAGCCTATTTAAAGAATTTAACTTTTTCTTTGGGATATACCTAGTTAGGGTAAGGTTAGTTTGGGTAGATTTGTTTCTAAGCAAACAATGTATTTGCTCATTTACTCTTGCATACACTTATGGTTTTTGGTCCACCAAAGTAGTAATCTTTCATTTAGGAGGTAATGACTTAACTGAGCGTTCCACTTGAGACTTGAAGCACTCATTTAAGTCTGACATTGGGAGGATGTAGGCAAGATTGCCTAGAATATTATTTGCCTGATCATACATGATCCCAAGGCTTTGGTGGCACTGGGCCTCGGACGTGGTCAAAATTGAGAAGAAACTAAAAAAAGCTTAATTATTCTATGGCAAAATTTATATCCCGTGTGGGTGGTATTGGTACCAATTTTGTGTTTTTGTACCTGCTGGTTACTTAAAACGTTGTGGGGTAGTGGTTTAACCCCTATCACCTGACTGCTGCAGCTAATTTTGGGAGCGCCGTAATAAGGGGGTTTTGTATTTTTTATATATGGTATTGGTAGTTCCCATCCTGATATTAAGTACAGCCTTTAGCACAAGGGGTGATTGTGATCAACTCTCGGACAGAAGGAACAGGTTCTGTGTGGGTGATATCTTAAATGTATTGTGTCGTTGAGGGCATGCCTTCGCTGTGGCAGTAACAGGGGGGTCAGCAAGGTATTTAGTGCATTTTGGGGGAATGTTAAGCTAGAGCAAACCATTTTTTGATACTCAACCCAGGATAGATGCGAGGACACCATTCCGTAGCGATTGGGTCCATAGGTATGCCACCTTCCAGGTTCTGGGGTGAGCTACATGATTGGGTTGCTGTTGGGTATGGCTGTTTTGCACCAAGGTGTTTAGTTAAGTATTAAGTTCGGCATTAAACCATTCCATTCTGCTATTTGGGCCACCTATTCACTGCTGGATGACACAACTTTAGTCATTAATTAATAAAACATGTTCCATTTTTAAATGCATCTACTTGTCTCTGGGGCCTGGATTCAGAGTTTCACTTCCGTCTTTTTTTCAGACGGAAGCACAGCAAAAATGAGCACTGCACATGTTTAGATCAGGAGCAGGCATAGAAAAATGGGCGCAAGTGTACCCATCCACCTGTGTTTGCATTCGACTGTCCTGTGCCTGTGGGAAAAAAAGTAGACAGTGTAGTAAACATTATACATAAAAAAACACCTTCCCCCCGCCCTCTCTGCTGCTAGAACCTAAATAAATAAATAAATAAATAAATACATTAAATAAATAATACTATTTCAAATGTGAATTCCTACGATGGGCAAGGTTCTAAATATGCCCTAATGACAGTAGAGTTGTCATTAGCACTGGGTTGCAGACGTGTTGCGACGTGCCAGAAATTTTTTTGCCAAGTCCCCCTCCCTGGATAAAAAGCTTAGCAGACTGGACCCCCAGCAGAGCAGGTATGTATTTTTATTTTATTTTTTACTGTAATTTTGGTAAACGGACAGGTTTATCTGCAGTCGGAGCTATTAAGGCTCCGACCGCTTTTTCTTTTTTTTTTCAAGGCTGGTATTGCCACAGCCAATTCAGAGGTGCATGTTTCTAAAGAAAACTAAAACTAAACTATTAATCCGGTCCTGTGTGTTTATTGTGGTAAGGTATGTCTGGCTGACTGGTGCATGAACGGGTTCTATGCCGTTTGGCGTTTATGGTCCTCTAAAACTTAAAATATCTAATAGAGACAATTTTTTTTTACCCTAATAGATGGTTATTAGTGCATTTAGAATCTTCACTCTAATTGGAATATCAGTAAATATTCAGATTTTTATCTAAAATAGTAAAAATGCATTTACATACCATAATGTGGCAGGAAGGTGCTAAATGTAGAGATAAGCTTCTGAATGTGGAGATGGTGGCGGCGGGTCCCTTGCTAGGTAGCGGAAGAGGGACCAGATTCTGCCATCTCCACATTCTGCAGCTTACCTCTACATTTAGCATCTTCCTGCCACATTCAAGATGGTGGCAGTGGGTCTTTCCGATACATAGGAAGGACCACTGTCACCATCTTGGATGTGGCAGGAAGATGCATAATGCAGAGATAAGGTGCTGCATATAGAGATGGCAGTGGCGGGTCCCTCCTCATCATCAGGGATAGTATGGTGCTAGGTAGCAGGGGAGGTACCTGCCACTGCCATCTTCCACTTATTGTAGACCCAGCCTCTATGCCCCCTTCTTGTAAGTCCATCCAGCTTTCTCCCCCTCCTTGTGTGTCCAGTCAGCCTTCTCCCTCTCTTGTGTTTGTTTCCAGTCAGCCTTCTCCCCCTCCTTATTTGTCCAGCAATCCATATGCACACTTGTTTCTTGATTTTCTTACCTGTTTTGAAGTCATGTTCTTTCCTCCTTGGCACGTGTTTCTCTGTAGTGATGATGCTGGCGTGACCTAGGTCACAGACATATGGTGCCAAGCACTAAGACTGTGCCGAATGCCAGCTTATTACTAAAGCAGTGCAGCCATGCCGCACAGTAATAAGTAATAAGCTTAGTAATAAGCTGGCACTCGGTACAGACATAGTGCTTGGCACTCTATTTCTGTGTCACTGTGCAACTGCATACCCATAAAACATGGTGCAGGGGATCAAAGTGGAGGCTCCAATCCCTTCAATAAGTGGTGTAGTGGCGATCTATTTCCCATGCGGCCAGTCAGTGAAGGCAAAGCATTTTTGGACTGACAGCACTGGCCTGCTAGGGAGATGGGGATTACCCAGTCTGAAAATTGTTTGACTGTTTGCACCAGACAGCAGTGCTCAAGGGCCCTTAGACTTGTGGGGCCCTGGGCACCTGCCCATTGTGCCCAATGGAAAAATGGTCATGGAGGAGGTTGCAACACTAGGATGGAGGGCCCTGTGAACAAACTAATTGGTAGAGATGAACTAACAGGAAACATTAGGCCCGGGGGAGGAAATAGACTGCTAGTTTGAGCGCTGGAGGAGGGGAAGGAGAGTAGGGGATTAAAGTAGAAGGTAGTGAGGATTATAGGTGGAGGAGGGGTAGGCTAGTCTGAACACGTGCATTTTGGGTGAGCGCTTGAAGACCTGCAGTGAGGGGGAGAGCCTCATTTTAATGCAGTGTTGAGGCGGGAGAGGTCCTGTACATGGGCATGAGTTGTGGTGATAAGTCGGGAATTCAGATAATGGTGGTTAGAGAATGGAGAGGGTGTGCATAGGGATGAGGGAAGAGAACTAGGGTGCAGTGGATGAGGAGATGACCTTGAAGGTGAGGATTAGGCGTTTAAAGAGGTTTCTTAAGCAAAAAGGAAGCCAGTGGAGGTTTGACATAAAGGTGAGGCAGTGCTAGAGTGGTGTGAGAGGAAGACGAGTCTAGAAGTCAGATTTAGCTGTGGATCAGCCCCAAGGACTCCAGAAATCCAGGGAATTGAGTATCCACCCCAGTAGATCCCAAGCCGTGGTGACCCTTTCTATCAATGGAGGTCAGCCCCCTTTTTATAATAAGTAATAAGCAGAGGTTAACCATTTACACATCCAAGTATAACCACTAAGGGATCTGTTAACGGGATTACAAAGAGAACTTGTATCCATTATTAATCGGACCTATTCAATACTGGTACTGGTCTGGCCAACCTTTGGGAATTGTGGACCTACAAGTTTGTTCTTTTCCCCCTAATCCTGTGGGGTTATTGGGATCTCTACCCGAAATGGTAGAACAGTAATTTATTTAATTTAGAAATATTTTGATAAGATTGTGGAAGTTTAGATGACCCTTTTGGTAAGAACAATAAAGGAATTTATTATTGCTAGAGTGTGTAATTAGAGGAATATATATATCTATATATGTATACATATATATATATATATAAAAGACATCCTGCTCCTCACCCTTCATACGCATGCGCAGTAGCGTCCGCTGCGCATGCGGTGGGAGAAGAATAGCTGCTGTCTTGGTGCCCCATTCACTACCACCCTCCCTTCACTGTGCCTGCTGCCCTCTTAAACTGCCCGTCTCCTGCTGTCCCCTCCTGGCAGAGCACTTACCCGCTCCTAGCGCCCGCAGTTAAGTTGTTACCAGGCGCTCCTGCAACAGTGTTTGCCACTGTGTGCGCCTCCTCTAGCCATCCCCCAGGAAGCAGCAAGCGGACATACCAGGAGGTGGTGCAAGGGGTCAGCAGGCGTCTGGCTGGCGCACTGTGTGAGATCCCCATCGCTGTTTATACCAAACGGCGATGAGGATCTCACACAGCATGCCAGTCAGACGGCTCCACTCCCAGCTGCAGAGGCCTCGGCTTCTTCTTTCCCCCACATGCCCGCGCGCATGGTGGAGGGATCTCCTCCTTCTTCGGGTGCACTGCGGCTCAGATCTCTGGCAGCCAGCTGAACATGAGTAAGCTGACGCCTTCCAGCCATACCAGTTCCTGCAGACTTCTCCAGCACCACACTACACACACATCACACACACAACACACTACACACATCACATACACACACACACACATCACATACACACACATCACAACTACACACAAACATCACATACACACAAGCATCACATACACACCACATACATACACATCACACTACACACACACACACACACGCGCGCGCGCGCGCAAACAACACACTACACACAACACTATACACACACTACACTATATATATATATCCAAAATGGAGGCAGCTACAAAATCAGTTTATAAAGTAATATATATGACCGGTGCACAAGGCAAGGGGAATTTGTACAAAAAACAAGACATGGCCTGGCACCCTAGACATTACTCAGTTACGAATCATGAACTTCTATCTTTAAAATAAAAATCAGAGAATTAGTTACAAATATCTGCAGATACATGATAAGCTGTTTGCCACTTACAAGGCTTCTCTGCTGAACAGTCCTAACTCTAATCTTAACTAGACATTACTCAGAATCATGAACTTCTATCTTTAAAATAAAAATCTGAGAATTAGTTACAAATATCTGCAGATACGTGATAAGCTGTTCGCCACTTACAAGGCTTCTCTACTGAACAGTCCTAACTCTAATCTCAACTCAATTCA
>WWET01003005.1:43279-54042 GCA_011038615.1 Limnodynastes dumerilii
TATATACCCTGTAAATGTAAGTTAACAGCTCATAATCACATAACCCTTGCAACCAAGTTAGGGTAAAAGGGTAAAATAAAGGGTAATTTAAATTTTTTACTGATCTGATGCAAATAAATTGTCATATATGTATATATAATTTATTATTATGCTCACTGTTCATTTCTTCTTTTTTTTTAGGAGATGCAGCTTGTTACTGTAAGTACATGCTTATTAAACAGTAAAAAGCATTTTATATTATTTATATTATTAAACATCTAACCTCAGTTTCTGTGATACCAAACATAATATAATTTAAATTGTGCTAAATGAACAATTCCCACAGGATATTTATTTCTAGACATGTCCCTCAGTTTAGACTTCCTGCTGCCTCTAGAACCAGAGACCCACAGACAATAAAACAGTTTTACATAGGTTCATGATTGGACAAGCGGCATATATATTTGATAACTTTTGAATACATTTATGTATATATTTGTGTTATATGATATGCCTTCATTCCCTTTATCACATGATGGATTAAGTAGGAGGAAGAGGGTTTTCACATAGATGGAAATCAGAGGTAAATATCCCGATTCCCACCTATTACAGCAAAAGTTAAGACATCTCATTAGGCTACCCACCCTTTTCTCAATGAGTTGCCTATTTAAATACCTCCCACAAATACTTCCCAAAAACATCCCAGTGGCTTTTACTATTATTCTGACAATTTCATGCTCATAACAGGGTATTTTTTGAATAGTCACGAGTTTACATTTGAAATATATGATGAATAGCTTGAATGAACATTAAATTTAGCCACAAACAAAATATTTTATAGGCTATAATATTAGATTTACACAGTTCGCAAACTAAGAAAAGCTTTTCTGATGATATTTCTGAACTTCTAAGCTCTTCTTTATGTCCATGTCTGATGCAGCATCTGGCTCTACACCATTGTGTAGCACATGTAGTGGTGGTTCCTGTACAGCAGACAATGGATGTTCTTGCAATTCAGATGACACCATCACCTGTGTTCCCACCTCTGAGTGTGCAACTGTAGCTTCCAACATATGTTGCCCTACTGGTTACTATTGGTCTTCAACTGCTGGCTGCTGCACAGGTAAAACAAGTCCTAGTATAAACTGTGTATAACAGTCTTCCTTTCTTTAAATAGAGGTAACCATACACTCTGAATCTGTGAAAGTGACACAACTAATGTTATCTGTTACAGATACATTGACCTGCAACCCTGCCTGTCAGAACGATCAGATTTGCAAAAATGTCAGCAACACGGCAACCTGTGGCTGTAACACAACTATCTACAGTGGACTGAGTAAGTGCTCTGAAGAACTAAACAACGTTTGACTCAGTTTGTAATAATAGCATAGCATACGTTTTTGTATGGTTGTATCTTATATCTAAATAATCTATAATATTTTATAGCTACCTATAAATATATGCCTATAAATATATTGATCTGTGATTGGCTACAGGTTGTGCATAAATAATTCATGTGAGACAATGTGGACTGGAGAAACTGAGATTATTTTGGTATTTTCCACTGTTTCAGCAGCCCTGTCAGATTTTTCTGTTTGTTCTGGCACTACAGTGGAGAATAAAATGGGAAAAAGAGAGACTGGGAAATATGAAATACCATTTTACTACAGTGCGGCAATCGTATCAACTAAAAACAGAAAAATCCCAGAGTAAAATAAATTAGTACACGAGCTGTAAAACTGAGACAGTATGAAAAAGACATGATTGTGCACATATTATTGTGGATATGAGATGAGGGACTTACGGTGCCATAGGGAAGCCTTAAATCACATTAGGTGATCAGCTGACTATGCGACCACTAATCCATTCATAAATACCTAAACCCACCCCTACTGTAAAATTTAAATGCTTCCCCCATTCACCTTTGCAGGTGGAGGGGAAGCACAGCCCCTTTGATCGTAATACCTATTGTAAGGCACTTAATTCTATTCAATGAAGTTGCATGTGTAAAACGCATGCATGCACCCTCCCCTCAACACACTTATGCAATTTGGGTGACGGACGCAAGTCTGTATCCGACCCAGTCTTTAAAGGACAATCTTTTAGGACTCAATAGTGATCAAACACTGTGCCTACCACAATTTACATCACCTTCTATTTAATAATGGAGCTTTCTTTCGATGTCTGCTTTGCTTACCTTAAAGGGATATTGCCTGAGAGTTAACACATAAAAAAGCAAATTAGAAAAATAAACCAAGAAATAACGCCAAACTAAATCGTAATGCCTTGATGTATATCATTCACTGACAAAGATAATCATTACTTCTTTTTTACATATAGATTCAGAATAATATTTAAACCAAGGTTTCTACTGAGCAGATGTGCAAAGGTTACCACAAGAATAAATGTCAAACTTTAATACACATTAAAAAAGATTTATAAAGAGAATAGAGACATCATAAAAACTGTAACCTTTTAACATGATAATATTCATATATCATATAAGAAACAATGTATAAGTCCAAGTACAAAGACCATAGAACCTTGTGCAGGCTGATGCAGGGATATCAATGCCTCTGGAACTCCATGAACCCGACAGCTGTTTCGGCGACTAAGTCTGCCGTCCTCAAGGGTGAAACTGCCAGAAATGAATCTCTAATCTTTTGGAGACTTTTCTATTTTATATATATATATATATATATATATATATACACACACACACACACACACAAAATAACTTGCAGCTTTGTGTAAAATTTGTCTTGGAATAGTAGATTCATGTTAGTATCCATATTTTACACAAGGATTTAAAATGTATTTATTTTATCAAGTTGTACTAGACATAAATAAGAATATGTTGCAAAATGAAATGATAAAAGTAATCACAGCAATATGTGTCATTAGATAATCATTTAATTCATTGTCCTATATTTTTCTTCTTACTACAGAAAATATTAATTAACAAAGTTATTTACAAATAACCTTTAGATTGATATAATTTAAAATGATGCATTCAAAAGATGTAATCCATCACTTACTGTTTTAAATGGATTGTTGCTGAAATAGTCAAACTTATAAGGCTTACATTCACTGAATAGAGGTTAAAAGAGTAGGCATACTTATTTTGATGTATACCTGTTTCATTTTTTTGTAGACACGTCATCTGTTGTACCAACAATAAATTGTCAATCAAGTATAATGATTGTCTCACTCAGTAAATGCTTATTAGAGGCACTTGGGTATGATTCCAGTACCTTTCAGCTAAACAACAACTCTGATTCCTGCATAAACACCTATCAAGAGGTACTCAACAACCAAACTATGCAAAGTATTCAAGCCTTACCACAAACAGGATGGTGTGGAAATGAAGTCAATGTAAGAATTGAAGAAGAAAAAAAACCATATATAAATTCATACTCATATAAAAATAGTTTATATGCAACTAATGAAAATCATTTCAATTGCTTAGCGTGATTAGCCTTTAATGTGTTGTTCTGTGACGTTACAGCCTATAGACCATGGGTCTGATTCACACCTAAGAAGCTGCTGCTTTTTAGGTGCGTTTTTTAAGAAAAAGATTACTGGCCATGTGTAACCTTTAGATATGTAGGTAGATACGCAAGAGTCAAAATATGCACTGGTATTTAAGGTAGCCTATGGCACTCATAAGTGCAATTAGGCACCTAAAAACTGGGAAGGGGGAGGGGTTGGGGAGTGCACAGGAGGTGTAAGTGTGGATAAATGTGTATCCGCACCTACGAATCTCACACTTAAGTGTAAATCCGGTCTCATATCCTGACCGCAGCTGCCACTGTGAGCTGTGATTCCCACAGCATCCTAACTCTCATATAGATGAGGGAAGACCACTCCCCTTGCAGGTGCTGAGTTCAAAGTGCAGGACCCTATCTTAATATTTCCGCACCACCCCATGTAAAATGGGCATGGTGTGGAAATAAGGATTGTAATTAATGTCTTAACCCAGACCTTACTGTACAATTTAAATCCCTTCCCAAACTCACTGTATGTTTCCCACCCCACCAACAGAATGTCTTCCAGCAAAGAAGTCTAAACCTTGATGCACCCAAAAGGCTCCCCAACATTTATTAAGTCTGGATTCCATCTTTTGGACCGGATTCACACACCTGCACTTTGGGTGTTTAATTCCGCATGAGAGAGGGGAGTGAATTCAACCTTTTACTCCCCTTTCACTTGTCTGTAAAAAGTGCTACTTACGCTGCCATAAGCCATAGCCTCAAGCCACACTTGCGGATCAGGGGTCAATCCGAACACTGATCCGCTTGTAAGTAAGTGATCACACACGCTGTAATATTTACATGCTTCCCCCTGCCCACCTTAGCGTGTAGAGGGGAAGCACAGCGCATTTGTACTGAAATTCCGTGCATACAGAACTAAGTTTCATACAATGGTAATTACATAAGTAAAAGTAACGTTATATTTGGAGGACTCATGTGCCCTCCAGTCCATATAGCTCATTTATGTACTTTGCGTGCATAAGTGAGCTATTGTTATGATGTGTGGATGCAGTCCTATGTTATTATCTTTATGAATAAGTTTTTTGATGCTAAAGGATCTGCAATTTAATTCAATCTATTTCATTTTTCAGACTGATTCTTTAAAAGTTTATTATTCAAACATTCTACACATTGGAATTCAGAACAAATCCATTATTACTGTTAACCCTGTCAACATCTCCTTCTCCTGCTCTTACAACCTCACCATGCAGACCAGTTTGGCTGGTGCTTTCAAACCGGTGGTAAAGTAAGAATTTTATAATTATAACGGTTCTCAAATAATGACGTGGGAAGTTCTGGTGAATGAGGGAATTTAATTAGATGTAATTTGTGCATCTAAATAATAATTGTACTGAATATATTATTTTATTTATTTATTTTACAGTTCTGTAAACCTCACTGCAAGTGGAGTAGGCTCAGTGGTAACTACAATGGCAGCATACTGGGATCAAGCATACGCAACACCAATACAGACTAATGAGGATGTACCTGTGGGGACAAATATCTACCTAGGGATATTTGCAGATGCTGGGGATGTAAATAAATTTGTTCTAAGAGTAGACAGCTGCTATGCCACACCTGATAATAATGTTAACAATGTCAACAAAGTGGCCATTGTGAGCAGTGGGTATGTTATTTCTCATTCCTCAATTTAATGTATTCTATTTTACAACTTTCACTTAAAAAATTATTTTGTAAATGTTACATGTTACATAGTCTATCAACATATCTGAGAATGTTCTGCTCTTAAAATGTAAACATCCGTTCATTTTGTGGACAGGACTGTGTCACACAAGCCTATCAGAATGAAGGCATATGTGTCACTGAGGAAAATAACAGTGTCACAGTGTTACAAATTGTGATCTTATGCATTTTTAAATGATGTAATTATGATATCCGCCTGCTGACTTAACAGAATAATTGATAGCATCTATCTAAATGTCCATTCAGGGCATAAGAACACTGCAGCATATTATTTGACTAGCTATTTCCCTTTTTATGATGTGGTCTTGTGATGTGGCCTTAAACATATGAAGCAATCTGATCGCAACATAACATAAAATTAATTGAGATATTGTGTCCATACTGTAGGTGTCCTGCCAACCAGGGAATTACTGCTGTAGTACAGGAAAATGGAGTATCCTTTGAGTCAAGAATCGAATTCAATTCATTTGCATTCCAAGGGCAACCATTAGTTTATATCTCCTGCACTGTTCGACTGTGTGACAAAAATACAACTTGCACTGGAGTAAGTGGGGGTTTTAAGGGTGTTGTTGAAAATATGTCTGTCTTCAACTATTTCTTATACTTCTGTTATGTAGAAATTTATCATTCCACAGATGGAAATTAAATTACATTTAAAAAGGTTCTCCAACCTCTTATGAAGTTTTAAGGGTTATACCCACTCTCTGGAGTTCTGTACCTCATATACTGTAACAAACCCTTCTCCTAGCCTATAAATGTTCAGGTCCCATGAGAATCTCTTATATTTTCCAGCTCTCAAAAGAATTTGTTATAGTTGGTAATTGGGACAGTTCTTTTCAGTTCAGTTTCCATGTAAAAACAATTGAATACACCCCTTCATTTCTTTCTGAATTTAAATAAAACGTGGCTGGATAAGTTAGTCCTAGTGTATTTTCCCATTGCATTCTGGTTGGACCAACGTGCTATCTGCATTTAAATTCTACAGTAAGGGCATGTGCTTGCTTGCTGCCCTCTGCGGACGTCTGATGCATCCTCCTTTTTGATGAAAGTTTAAATCAGAAATCTTAAGGTTATGTACAAAAAGCTGCACGAGCAAAGACAGTGGCCTCCCTATGCTCACTGGGAAGGCTGGATCCAGGTGCCACTCTCTGCCACTTTGCTTGTAACAGTGTTAAGGGAAGTTTAGATCCAGTCCTACATAATTAATTATAACAATAATGGAGACCCCCCAAAAGCCCAGATTTTTCAAGTATTTTTGAAATGATGTAAGTTACAGCTTAATGAGAAGTAGTTTATATTGCACATATAACATAACATGCTTTCTGTCTCATAGTGTAATGCTGCACGTTCAAGTGAGGACCAAGCACTATTACAGATCCCACTGAATTTTATAGGTGTGTACTTATCTGTATCTTGTGTCCTCAAACTTGTATTTCTTCTTCAGTTGCAACTTTCTTTATATTTTTTTTTTCATTTTACTCCTGTCAATATTATGCCATTTTTATAAATATAAGTTATCAATATAATACTGTTCATTTATTTCAGATGGTTATAGCAGTTCAGCATCGAACAAAGGTGAGATGATTAAAATCCCAGTGTACACCTGACATTGCTGCTTGCTTTAACATCAAAATAAATTTAAAAGAGAATGTAAAAATAGCATATAATGTTGTCATTGTGTCTAGTTATACCGCTTTACCTACTGTTGTTTAATGGGAAGTACAAATTGTAGCCCTCGATCTTAAAAACATAGATAAGATATAAGATATAGATAAGATATACAATAGATATAGATATAATTATATATTAGTGTATTGTAGAGTTAGAGGAGAGAACTTAGGGGTTTAAGATAGGTAATATATACATAAATCAAGGACAGGGTACTATTTGGGGGACATTTAATTATTATTTTTCTTCTTCTTATTATTATTATTATTATGCTTTTAAATGTGTACTTATTTCTATTTGAACTTTTATCTTTTTGCACACAATATTAAGCAAAGTTATTTCTAAATGCACTAGTGATAAAACACTATTGCCTACTGTGACTGCTTTCAATCAGAAGGGCATATCATGGGATGGGAGGATTGAGGGACATGATCGGTGTACAGTAAGGGAGTGTTCATGCAAAACTAAATCAAACTTGAACAAGGCTGATGCTTATAGCACAGTTTACAGTTTACAGCACAGTTTATTGCAACATATTTGTACTAGCCACTAGGCATTTCTAGGTCCTGGAAGTTGGCCTTAGTGACAATGCACAACCTATATTGGACCACTGCGTTAGCATTTTAACTTGCAAATTACATTTTTTTAATTATTATTTATCATTTATTAATGACTATGGACCTGATTCAGAGATGGAAAATAAGAGAGGAAAGTTACTCCTGGCCAAAACCATGTGGAAATCAGGGGGAGTCAAATCTCATCTGTTGCAAACGGTTTTAGAGATGAGAGGTGATTTTTCCAAGCCCAAGTCTAAATAACAGTGTAAAAGTAAAGCTGGTCACAATCTGTGTGCAGGAAGCTAAAGCAAATATATATCCCTGCATGAAAAGAATACAATTAACTTGAGTCCCCCTGAAATCAACATGGTTTTGCCCAGGAGTAACTTTCCTCTCTTATTTTCAGTCTCTGAATCAGGCCCTATATTTTTTGTGTGTTTAATTTGTCACTGAACTCCTATATACCTCTTATTATTTTGTGAGGATTTATGGATACAGGATCCATCGGATTTTGCATTTGCTGCGGATCATCTCATATTGATATACTTGGAATTTGCTGCCTTTTATGCCACTTCATATTGTCTAACCTCATCTTTGTTTCTCTTTTCCCCTCTAGCTATCTCATGGGTTGTGATGGCCACTTCTCTACTTGCTTTTCTGACAATTAAATTATTCTAAAGTGATTCTTCAGAAAAGGTTGTAAATTAAACTGGTATTTATCCACTTATAATTAAAACTACAGAGGAATTACATAATTTATTTTATTTCATTATCTGCGGGAATTTATATAGTACATATGTCTATGATAGGACTTTTTCCTATATGGTCCCTGTAGGCAGCTATTATTCTTCCCATGCTGTCTATTCACACAATACACAGCATTCATATTATCACATCAGCTTAAGAAAAATGTTCTCAACAAGATCTCTTTGTATTAAATGTAGCAACTTTCACAGGGATTGAAATTCTTATATGATCTGCTGTTTAACTCATGCATTACATTAAATAAACTTATTTGTAATATACTATGTTGGTGTTATTCTGCATATAATGTACATTTAAACCCCATACATTTTACCCAAACTGCCTCATTTTAATAAAATATTGACTGTCCTAGAGTTCTGATTTTAAACTTCTTGGGTAATGATATGAGTGATATTATTACATTAAATTAGAGATGATCGGTTCAAATTCCGTGAAACCTGAAAGAACCTAATTTTTGGGAAAGACAAAAATGAAAAGCAAAGCTTAATTTTTCCACAAATGTAGAATTTTGTGTGTTTTGTATATTTTATATGAGTCACTCCCTTGTCATTATAGCCACAATTTTAGTTATGAGTGTGCAATAGTAGTGGATGGAAATGGTGGAAATGAGGGCATTTTCAATCTGTGTATGGCAGCCACTATAGCAAGCAATCTTGTAACACAGGCTCCTCCTGTGTGAGAGTTAAAGTATTTTAAAGTATGCAGAACTACATTTTTTCACAAGGGTATCTTTCTACAGTATACTTTGTGAATGAAGGTAGAGATATTAATGTAAAAAAAAGAGGGGGTATTAAGGAAAAATATGCGCGACACCCCTATGCTGCTTTAAAAATGCCTCCCAGGGATGTCTCAATCCCTTAAACATCTCTCAATGGGCCGTATCCAGAACTACGGCCGTCTTCCATGGACGGCCGTAATTCACTGAACAGTAGCTACTGCGCATGCTATTGTACGTAATCTGCGTATCGTTGTATCTTTTAGACCGCATATACGCAATCTACGTATCGAAATGATACGCAGATTACGTACAATAGCTTCTGCGCATGCGCAGTAGCTACTGTTCAGTGAATTGCTGCCGTCCATGGAAGACGGCCATAGTTCTGGATACGGCCCATTGAGAGATGTTTAAGGGATTGAGACATCCCTGGGAGGCATTTTTAAAGCAGCATAGGGGTGTCGCGCATATTTTTCCTTAATACCCCCTCTTTTTTTTACATTAATATCTCTACCTTCATTCACAAAGTATACTGTAGAAAGATACCCTTGTGAAAAAATGTAGTTCTGCATACTTTAAAATACTTTAACTCTCACACAGGAGGAGCCTGTGTTATTTTACCAATTTTTCGTATAATTCCTAATTCTTAAGAATTGTCCCTTGGGGATGTTATCTAACCATTTATTGTGGTGATTGCTGGTAGTCGGGATGTGTGAATTGGTATCGTGGTTTTTATTTTATTTTGAGTGAATAAAGAGTTATCTTCTACATATATCTCAAGATCAAGAAAATTAACTTAAGTGGGACTAATAACAAAGGTGAGAACTATACCCAACTGGTTGGAGTTAAAGAGTTGACAGAAACCACTAAGATCCTCATCTGATCCTCCCCAAATGAACAACACATCGTCTATGTAGCATTTCCACAGCACCATGTTCGCTCCGGCTTGAGGTAGCACCTCATCCTCCCAGGATGCAAGGAAAATGTTTGCGTAGAAAGGAGAGAACCTGGTGCCCATAGCTGTGCCTCTCTATTGGATGTAAAAGTGTCCATTAAAGTGAAAATAATTATTGGAGAGGATGAACTGAATGCCTTCTACAATAAGAGATTTCATATTATGCTCAAAAACCCCATATTCCAGGTATTTCTTAACCGCATTGATTCCATCAAACATCTTTAAGACCGCGTATATGCAATCTACGTTGCAAAAAGAAACGTAGATGGCGTTACAAAATTACTGCGCATGCACAGTAACAAATATCAGAAAACTCTGCATACGGCCCAATATACCTCAAATCTTGATTCTCCTACTCGGTGAGATCCTCATTGTTCTGTAATATTTCTATGAGTCTTTCCGATCTCCTTTCCCTTACAGAAAACATATTGGAAATGTTTTCTCCAGGAACAACGGATATTTGTTGTCTTACATCTAGTTTTTTAGTGTTTTTAATCTGACACTTCCCTCTGATGACACCCCAGAGATAGTAATGTGATTGCTGACCAGTGATCTAGTTTGCTCAGTGCTGTGCATTAATGGAAAAATAACTACTTACATTTAAACTGTGCATGATAATGGGACAGACACTATAACTAGAATTCTGCACAGGATCTTCCTGCTTATGTTTGAGTCTGAGCTGCACTTAAATTTTAGTGATTTCAAAAGTATATCTATCTTGTATATTATGAGACAATACTGTGATGACAAGCTTAAAAAACACCTTTAATAAAAAAAAAAAAAGTATATACTAGAATTCTGGATCTTCCTGCTTATGTTTGAGTCTGAGCTGCACTTAAATTTTAGTGATTTCAAAAGTATATCTATCTTGTATATTATGTTATGAG
>WWET01003005.1:83165-95562 GCA_011038615.1 Limnodynastes dumerilii
CCCCATATTCTCATTAGCTATTTTCCCCTACACCCCCCTCCATCAGTATCCTTTTATACCCATCTCTCTACTATTCCCAATATACTCCCTTCACTACACTGCTCCCTCTATACCCCCTTCACTACACTGCTCTCTCTATACCCCTTTCACTACAATGCTTCCGCTATATCCCTCTCACAACACTGCTCCCGCTATACCCCTCTCACTACACTGCTCCCTCTATACAATTCTCACTACACTGCTCTCTCTATACCCCTCTCACTACACTGCTCCCTCTATACCCCTCTCACTACACTGCTCCCTCTATACCCCTCTCACTACACTGCTCTCTCTATACCCCTCTTACTACACTGTTCTCTCTATACCCCTCTTACTACACTGATCTCTTTATACCCCTCTCACTACACTGCTCCCTCTATACCCCTCTCACTACACTGCTCTCTATACACCTCTCATTACACTGCTCTCTCTATACCCCTCTCACTACACTGCTTTCTCTATACCCCTCTTTCCCCAATATTCTCTATATACATCTCTTCTTACTTTTCTCTTTAGCCCCTCCCCCGCTGTTCTCTGTATATAATACCTCTCCTCTTGTACTAGTTAGCCCACCCCACTGTTCTCTTTACCCATCCCCCATCGTTCCTTATTGCCTTCTCTCATTTATTTATTTACTTTTTATTCTCTTCCCTCCCCCCTGTCTCTTGACTCACTCACTCAGTTGCTGGGCCGGCAGTCAGCGTTCCTCCCCCTCTGTGGAGGGAAGAGAATAGAAAGTAAATAAATAAATGAGAGTGGGGAGGAGCAACTAAATTCTAGTGTCCTGGGCAGGACAGAGTGGAGGCCAGGGGCTATCCCGGGCCCCCTCTCTGTCCGTGCCCGGGACACTAGGCCCGGCTGTCCCCCCTGATGGCGGCCCTGTATGGGATGAACTATGTGTGTGTGTGTGTGTGTGTGTGTATGTGATGCACTGTGTGTGTGTGTATATGGGATACATTGTGTGTACTCGTGTGTGTATATGGGATGCAGTGCACTGTGTGTGTTTGTGTGTGTGTATGTATATGTATATGGGGTGCCTTGTGTGTGTATATGTATATGGGGTCAGATGCGGAATAACTGGCGGTGTTACCGCGGCCAGCAGCCACCACCACTGCACCAGTCACCGCTGGATTTATTGAAAGGGGCCCTGTGTGTCCGAATCCGGTTATTAAATTCAATTAAATTTAATTTAATAAAAAAATAATCATTTTTTTAAAAGAATAAAAACACTGCAGCACAGAGCTGAAAAATGAGTTTCTGCACATGTGCAGCAGCTCCTTTCAGCATTTACAGAAGAGCTGCGCATGTGTGAGTGAGTCACACAGCGTGCGGCTCTGCAAAATGACAAGCGCCCAGCTGGAACAAGAATTTCAAGGTGATTGATTTTTACTATTACTGCTGGGCCATCTCCAGACCTCTAATATATATATATATATATATATATATATATATATATATATGGATGTATGGATGTATGTATGAGTGTATATTCCAGCATAACTCTGGAATGTCTGAAGCAATTTACACCAAACTTGGTACACATATGACTTACTGTCTGGAAAAAAATACTGTGGGGGTAAGACACACCTAGCACCCCTAGGTGGTGGGGGTGAGAAGGGGGTGACATGCTCCCATAGGAATCAATGCCTCTCATAGGAATTAATGGGTCACATAGGAAAGCATGGCCCCATAGGCGACCATGACTTCCCTGCGTCTCCCGAGCTCCGGGACGGTGCCGGCCGAAGGGGTCGCTGCCTCGCTCTTGCCCCTACCCCAAGGCGTGTTTTCCCCATTGACTTCCATGCGTTTCAGACCTTCACATAGGAAACAATGGGGGTCGAACTTTTTGAGCACCCTACCCCCACTGGGAGGCGACCCTGATACCGTTGCGTCACTTTTGCTCTGAGATTACGCAAGACGCACTCGTATCCGCTTTGCTTTCACCGTATGCCCCTCTCTCGAGAGAGCACCTTTTCTTTTTTGACTGCCATGTGTTTCAGCCCTTCCCATAGGAAACAATGGACTTTGAACTTTTTGACCAACCTGCACCCTCTAAGAGTGACCCTGACGCCGCTGTGTTACTTTTGCTCAGAGATGACGCGAGACGCACGCGTACCCGCCTCGCTTTTTCTGTACGCCCCTCCCCTGAGAGTGCCTTTTATTTTTTCCATTGGAATACATTGGCTTTAATTGACATTGTATTAGAGGACATGCTTTCTAGTGCGCTTTTCAACAGGAAAAAGAAGGGTGTTTGAGGGTTCGAATCACACTTAGGGTTCGGAAAGAGGGTTCGAATTAGGGTTCAGGTTCGGAATTAGGGTTCTAATTAGGGTTTGGGTTCGGAAATAGGGTTCGAAATTAGGGTTCGGTTTCGGAAATAGGGTTTGAATTAGGCTTCGTGTTCGGAATTAGGGTTCGAAATAGAACTCAATTGAACCTTCTAGAATAGTGTTTCTCAACCTTGGTCCTCAGGGACCTCTAACAGTGCATGCTTTCCAGGTCTCACTGCTGGAGCACAGGTGTGTTCATTACTAACTGACACATTTTAAAAGCTCCACAGGTGGTACTCATTATGGGCCGTATCCGCACTGCATATGCGTCCGGAGTTTTCCGATATGTTCTACTGCGCATGCGCAGTAATTCTGTAACGTAATCTACGTTACTTGTTGCAACGTAGATTGCGTATAAGCTCTGCATACGGCCCTTTATCACTTTTGATTCTTTAAGGAAACCTAGAAAATATGGACTGTTAGGGGTCCCTGAGGACTGAAGTTGAGAAACACGGGTTCTTGAAGGTTGTGGAAATGAATAGAACTCTGCAGAACCTTCTAGCAGGCATCCAACTCATTGAATTAATAACTTGAAGATTTAAACCCGGGCAACACTAGGCACTTCTGCTAATATGCTATATATTAGGGGTCAGTAGATGGCACACTGTATAAAGCACATATGGGGTATTTTAGTATGTCTGGAAATAACATATACTGTAATATATGTTGGGTATATTGGGATCTGGGAATGTCACACTACATACTTTACATAGTATGCCATTCCCAGACTCATAATATTCCTCCATATATATTATAATATATTCCAGACACATAATATACCCCACATATATTTTACATAGTGTGTCATGTGCAGACTCTTAATATATCCTACATTTAATACATGTGTGGTATACTTGGAGTCAGTGAATGGCACACTGTCTAAAGAATATGTGGTGTATTTAAGAGGTCTGGAAGTGTCATATACTATAAAACATGTGGGGCATATAAGGGTTCTGGAAAGGTCACAATATATATAGAATATAGTTTGTCATTCCCACACTCCTAATATACCTCATATATATTATAGTATGTGACATTCCCAGACCCATAATATATCCTACATGAATTAGAGTGTGCCATCTAATCTAGCCCACATATACTTTATATATAGTGCCCCATCTTCAGACCCCTAACATACCCCACGTTTATTACATGTGGGATATTTTAAGGGTCTGCACATGATGCACTATAAAGTACATGTGGGGTATATTACGGGTATGAGAATGGCACAGTATATACTATATATGAAGTATTTTAGGAAAATGGAAATGGCACAGAATAAATTACATATAGGGTCTGGGAATAGAACATATTCTAATATATTTGAGGTATATTAGGAATTTGTGTAATTCCCAATCCTTAATATAAACAAACTATTTTAGTATGTGTTATTCCCAAACACCTAATATATCCCACATGTGCTTTATATAGTGTGCCATGTCCAGACCCCTAATATACCCAAAATGTTTTAGAATTATTGAGAACCCCACTTTAAAAAAAAAAAACCCTGTATTTGCCACTCTCCCAGCAGAGTGCCACACACATCGCCACTCACACCCCCGCGCTCTGTGTGACCAGAGCTGCTGTGTGAAGAAAAGAGCCCAGCAGCAGATCAACAGAGCAATAGGACCTGCAAGAAAAAAATGAGATTATTCTGTTTTATTTTATCATTACACTTTATTACTCAGTTAATGTCTTTTGTGGGAGGGGGGGCCAAAGCATATTTTTGCATCTGGGTCCTCAACGCTAGTTCCGCCAATGTTTGGGTGCACTGTTTTTGTGTGTTTTGTATATGGTGTGTGTGTGTGTGTTAGATATTATGGAATACAAAAAACTAGTAAGCGTTAGATTAGACATCAAAAATAAAATGCAATGCAATGCACTAATGAAATTAATTATAGTTGCTCCGGTTATTATAATGTAATAATATCTCTTTAATAAATTAAGCCATAATACCATAAAACATATACACTCATAAAACATTGCCATACTTTTACTATATAGGAACACTCATTTGCATTATGAGAATGTCACATAAAAGGATATTTGTAGATGAAAAAGACAAACAGTAGAAGTATTATGCAGGTTGTGCAAAGGCTCTAGCCGGGAGACAGCACATGTGGAGGAAAACAAGGTTGTGTAAGCAACAGACATCTGATTGGTTGGAAGAGTTGTAGCATGTGGGGAGTCTGGAAGTTTCTGGAGAACAGTCAGAGAGGGGTGACCAGTAGTTGTTGGCAGTTGACGGTGGAGAGCAAAATGAAAGGATGTAGATGGCGGTCCGGGCTGTGTTAGCAGTGGTCCAGATTGAGTGAGCAGCGGTCCAAGTCGTGTGAGCAGTGGTCCGGGTTGTGTTAGCAGTGGTCCAGATTGAGTGAGCAGCGGTCCAAGTCGTGTGAGCAGTGGTCCGGGTCGAGTGAGCGACAGTTCAGGTTGTGGGAGGCGCTAGTCAAGGTGACAGAGTCGGAGGCAACAGCGATCCAGATAGAGAGTAAAAGAGAGACATTGTTGACAGAGACGGATAACATCAGCAGAGGTAGTAGTTAACAGAGAGAGGGAGGACAAGAGAGACAGAGGTGGTGGTGATAACATCGGAGGAGACAGGAGGAGACAGGGATTAGAGCTGCTGGGGACAGTTTATTGGAGAGAGAGAAAAATGGCGTCTATACCGGCTGAGAGCAGTTTGCTTGAGAGAGAGAGAAAGTGTGACAGCGTCTGAAGCAGCTGAGAGCATGGAAAAGTAACTTTTAAGTGGGCAGAGCAGAGACAGTGTGAAAGGAGAGGAGGAGTTTTGATTGCACATAACCAGAAGAGAAAAGGGGAATTGAAGGTGTAAAGTCTATTGAATTAATTAAAACTCTGAAAGATTTATTTAAATGTTATAAGTAAGGGATAAATACTTTTCTTATAACAATTTAAGTATATAATATTTTAAAAAGGAAAGTAAAATGTATTTTATTGTTGGATGGTGATGATATTGTAAAAGCTAACCAAATGTTTACTATGAAATTGTAAACCCGGCTAATGTGTTTTGATTGTCAATTTATTTAATTCATTGTGACAAACAATTCTTAGTTGTGTATGAATGATAAATGAAAATACTCCACTTATAAAAAGATTAGTAAAATGTATTCCTTATCTTCTGAACCAAGTTGTGTCAGTTGTCATTTCTCTGAGTATCTTCTCGATATGCATTCACTTCCGCAATTTTTTAACCTTGCACTACACCCCACTCCTATTACCAACATTTCAGGGTGTTACAACTTTTTGGCGTCATGAACAGGATTGCGGAGTTGGACGTGAGGCAGTTTGAGAGGACTTATGAAGATGTCAACAGAACAGCAGGTTCCCTTTACTTCATCTTCTAGTGATAGTAGTTCATCATCCCATACAATGTCTCAAATGAATCCTATTACAATGCCTTGTTATTTTGGTGCTCCTTGGCTACCTATATTTTCTGGGGATATTAGGGATACCGAATACAGCAACCTAAAGGAATTTAAACATAAAGGACCTGATTCACACTTAAGAATCTTCTTAAAATAAGAACTTAAAGTCACACCTGGGCTAAACCATGTTGATTGCAGGGGAGTCATATTTCATCTGTTGCAAACAGTACTAGTGTTGAGAGGTGATATTTCCCAGCCCAAGTCTAAATAACAGTGTAATAGTAAAGCTGGTCAGTATCTGTGTGCAGTAAGCAATTCAAAGATATATCCATGCATGCAAGGAATACAATAAAATTAATTTCCCCTGCAATCAACATGGTTTTGCCCAGGAGTGACTTTAAGTTCTTATTTTAAGAAGATTCTTAAGTATGAATCAGGTCCAAAATGCGGTCTATGTTCCGTTTATATCCACTAGCTGAGTCCCAACAAATAGAGATCCTTATTGGAGAACTCAAAGGTTCTGCCCTGAGGGAAGTTACCTCTTGGCCTTTAGAGAAATGTAGTGTAGAGCAAATCTTTCAATGTCTGACAAAGATATTCGAGACTAGTACCATTTCAGAATTAAAAATGAGATTTTATGCACAGAAACAACAAATTGGAGAAACACTTTGAGACTATGCATTGGGTTTACATGAAGCAAGCTATACAAGCGGTAGATAAAGAGGGAGTGAGAGATGCGGAAGAGACTTTAGTTAATCAATTTATTGAAGGGGTGAATGATGACAATATTAAGACCAAATTGAGGTTACTCCGAATGCAATTACTGCAAGACACTTTTCTTAATTTCATAGAGGCCGTTATGAAGATAGCCTCATCAGGTACAAGAGATTACATTCCTGGAAATGTCAGGGTTTAAGGAAAATGAAAATCCTAAGGAGGTCATAGTTCATGGAACCCAATCTGCAGTAGGAGATCCATTATGTACTCTAAAATCTCTAATAGAAAAATAGCCTCTGGAATGGCAGAAATGCGACAATAGATACGAAATTTAGGGAGACGATCAGACATGGTAGAAAATCAATCTAGGTGGCAAACAGAAAGGAGGAAAAATACTGGGGATTGGTGGTAGCCTCCACAGAGAAATGGTAGAAGAGCTTCTGACCGGTTTGACTCTCAAGGATGACCCATTTGCCAAAGATGTCAGGAGACATCAGTAGAAGGACATATGGAACGTTATTGTCTCAGACCCCCTCCTCGATTGTTAATGGTGAGCGGACAGCAGGGAGCTCGAAAACAGCAACCCCTCATCTTGAGAAGCAAAAACAACTCAGAAAAAATGGCTACAGTGGGGGAGAAGAAGGTTATTGCAACCAAAGTTTTGGGCACTGTCTAATAGCTTAGTGTGCGTTATGAATATGGATTTATTAATAGGAATGACACCAAGGAAGACGTTTTTGTCCATTATACTGCCATAAAAAGGAACAATCCAAGGAAGTATCTTCGCAGTGTGAGAGATGGCAAGATAGTGAAGTTTCATGTAGTGGAAGGATGGAAGGGTACTGAAGCAGCTAATGTCACTGGTCCTGGTGGTGTTTCAGTCCAAGGAAGCAAATATGCAGTAGATCGTGCTCATTATGGGCGTTATCCACCATACTATCTAAGGCGACCATATGTGCGTAGACCACAGTGTTCTAATGTCTCCTTGCAGAGTAAATTGGAGAAGGAAACAGATAACCAAGGTGTAAGAGGCCAAGACAGACCAGTGCACCAGAATATATACAGTGGAATCAAACATAATTCTCAGACTAGAAAAAGAGTATGTTTTGCAGATACATTAGGTCTAGAGTTGGAATCTGTGCGCCACTTTAGACATGACGATATGCCTTGTCAACTTAAGGATTTTGTGCAAGATCAGCGGAAAATTCATGGCGATCTAGAAAATACAATTGAATAAGAAATCTCAAGAGATGTTGAGGAAGAGGAATCTCTATCAGTTAAGGTTGTGTTTAGTTAGAGCAATGTTGGAAAATCCCATTAACCCAATAAAGAGTATGTACTGGTCGATTGTAGCATCTTTAAAAAATTCGGAGCAGGTGACATGCTTAGAGAATGTTGACAGGAGTATAAAGAAAGATAGGATTTAGGTAGTCCTTCCTTAAGACGTTCTGAAAGAAGCACTGAGGGAATTCCACCTCTTAGGTTTAGACAGTAGAAGAAATAGGAAGTAAAAAGTTTAGAATTGTGGAAAACTTGTTCTAGGAAATGACTAATTGTCTATGCATTGTTCAAAATGGTAATGTTTCAAAGTTAAGAATATGATGTTTTCTTTAAAATGTGTTGTTTAAAAAAAAACTAACTAAGCGTGGGGACATGCATTATTTAAGCACGGAGGAATGTGGCACCCCTGCAGTGTATGGTTGCAGATTTGGGATTACAGGGTGCACGAGGGATTTGTTGACAGGCAGTGCGAAGGCTGTTGCTAGGAAAAAGCCAGCTGATGTGCAAGGGCTGTTACTAGGCAAAGAGCCAGCCAATAGAAGTACACTGGGTAGTGCGTGAGGCATCCAGAAAGATCAGGGAAAGATCGTTGGAGTTGGCAGTTGGTGTGAGAGACAGTGAGTTGAAGGAGGCAGAGACAGCTGAGAGAGTGTTAGAGGGAGCGATAAAGGGAGAAAGCATTTGTGACAGAGGTAAAGATGGGAGATAGCAGAGACAGATGAGAAGGAGGTGTCGGAGGTGCTTGAAGGAGGCAGAGACAGCTGTGAGAGAGTGCCAGAGATAGTGGTGAGTGGAGCAGTTCAGCCAAGGTGACAGAGAAGTTGGAGGTGGCAGTAGCAGAGCAGCAGTGTTAAAGTGCCTGATGTTTTGTGGGGAAAGGAGACACTATGTTAAAGTGCCTGGTGTACTGTGAGGGAAAGGAGCAGCAGTAATAAAGTGCCTGGTGTATCGTGAGGGGACGGAGTCGCTGTGCTAAAGTGCCTGGTGTTACGTAAGGTGAAACAGATGATGTTTTAAAATGCCTGGTGTATTGAGAGGGGAGTGCTGCCAGAACAGAGGTACTAAGAGAGGGGCAGTAAAAGGAAATCAGCAGTGGAGCAAGTGTTCGTTGTATAGACAGCAGAAAATAAGTTGAATTGGAGAGTGAGAGGTAGATTCGGCAAGAAGAAGGTGAAGGGAAAGCGGTAATGAAAACGAATAAATAGTACAGTGTATTGTGACTAAATTAAACTCTTTTTTGAGCTATGTTTCCAATTTGCACTACAAGTTATTAAATAGACTGTGTCCTCTATATCTCTCTTGGGACAAGTTTATTGTCTACAAAAACCTAAGAACTGTGGCTGTTTACCGGAAATGTAAATATTCTGAGGTTGTAAATGTATTGAAATACAGAACAGAAATTGTCTATTAGATAGTTCCCATCTGAACTATTAATACATTCCAACTTAGTTGCGAGAACTCTGAGCAAAAATTATTACTAGTTAAAGTAAATAGAAAATATAGTTGCCAGAAGGTAGTGAGTGGTGAGAGAAGCCTGAAAAACTGTTAACTGTTTTAGTATGTAAATATGCAATGATTAATTTTAGCATAATTTATTATTGATTGATTTACTCTGTACGACATTAACCTTTAGGGAAAATGCCCTGCCAGCCAGGGGCCGCTGCGCAGAATACATGCCCCCATCACATAAAAAAAAACTTTTAATCCGGGGGGTGCCTTAGTAAAAAAAAACATTGTGGAACGTCGCAACTCACTTCCTTCTAGCAGGAAATGCCTGCCGCTAATGACAGGTTCACTGTCATTGACCAGTGTCTGAAATATCGTGAGAGTTGGCAGTTGGTGTGAGAGACAGTGAGTTGAAGGAGGCAGAGACAGCTGAGAGAGTGTTAGAGGGAGCGATAAAGGGAGAAAGCATTTGTGACAGAGGTAAAGATGGGAGATAGCAGAGACAGATGAGAAGGAGGTGTCGGAGGTGCTTGAAGGAGGCAGAGACAGCTGTGAGAGAGTGCCAGAGATAGTGGTGAGTGGAGCAGTTCAGCCAAGGTGACAGAGAAGTTGGAGGTGGCAGTAGCAGAGCAGCAGTGTTAAAGTGCCTGATGTTTTGTGGGGAAAGGAGACACTATGTTAAAGTGCCTGGTGTACTGTGAGGGAAAGGAGCAGCAGTAATAAAGTGCCTGGTGTATCGTGAGGGGACGGAGTCGCTGTGCTAAAGTGCCTGGTGTTACGTAAGGTGAAACAGATGATGTTTTAAAATGCCTGGTGTATTGAGAGGGGAGTGCTGCCAGAACAGAGGTACTAAGAGAGGGGCAGTAAAAGGAAATCAGCAGTGGAGCAAGTGTTCGTTGTATAGACAGCAGAAAATAAGTTGAATTGGAGAGTGAGAGGTAGATTCGGCAAGAAGAAGGTGAAGGGAAAGCGGTAATGAAAACGAATAAATAGTACAGTGTATTGTGACTAAATTAAACTCTTTTTTGAGCTATGTTTCCAATTTGCACTACAAGTTATTAAATAGACTGTGTCCTCTATATCTCTCTTGGGACAAGTTTATTGTCTACAAAAACCTAAGAACTGTGGCTGTTTACCGGAAATGTAAATATTCTGAGGTTGTAAATGTATTGAAATACAGAACAGAAATTGTCTATTAGATAGTTCCCATCTGAACTATTAATACATTCCAACTTAGTTGCGAGAACTCTGAGCAAAAATTATTACTAGTTAAAGTAAATAGAAAATATAGTTGCCAGAAGGTAGTGAGTGGTGAGAGAAGCCTGAAAAACTGTTAACTGTTTTAGTATGTAAATATGCAATGATTAATTTTAGCATAATTTATTATTGATTGATTTACTCTGTACGACATTAACCTTTAGGGAAAATGCCCTGCCAGCCAGGGGCCGCTGCGCAGAATACATGCCCCCATCACATAAAAAAAAACTTTTAATCCGGGGGGTGCCTTAGTAAAAAAAAACATTGTGGAACGTCGCAACTCACTTCCTTCTAGCAGGAAATGCCTGCCGCTAATGACAGGTTCACTGTCATTGACCAGTGTCTGAAATATCGTGAGAGTTGGCAGTTGGTGTGAGAGACAGTGAGTTGAAGGAGGCAGAGACAGCTGAGAGAGTGTTAGAGGGAGCGATAAAGGGAGAAAGCATTTGTGACAGAGGTAAAGATGGGAGATAGCAGAGACAGATGAGAAGGAGGTGTCGGAGGTGCTTGAAGGAGGCAGAGACAGCTGTGAGAGAGTGCCAGAGATAGTGGTGAGTGGAGCAGTTCAGCCAAGGTGACAGAGAAGTTGGAGGTGGCAGTAGCAGAGCAGCAGTGTTAAAGTGCCTGATGTTTTGTGGGGAAAGGAGACACTATGTTAAAGTGCCTGGTGTACTGTGAGGGAAAGGAGCAGCAGTAATAAAGTGCCTGGTGTATCGTGAGGGGACGGAGTCGCTGTGCTAAAGTGCCTGGTGTTACGTAAGGTGAAACAGATGATGTTTTAAAATGCCTGGTGTATTGAGAGGGGAGTGCTGCCAGAACAGAGGTACTAAGAGAGGGGCAGTAAAAGGAAATCAGCAGTGGAGCAAGTGTTCGTTGTATAGACAGCAGAAAATAAGTTGAATTGGAGAGTGAGAGGTAGATTCGGCAAGAAGAAGGTGAAGGGAAAGCGGTAATGAAAACGAATAAATAGTACAGTGTATTGTGACTAAATTAAACTCTTTTTTGAGCTATGTTTCCAATTTGCACTACAAGTTATTAAATAGACTGTGTCCTCTATATCTCTCTTGGGACAAGTTTATTGTCTACAAAAACCTAAGAACTGTGGCTGTTTACCGGAAATGTAAATATTCTGAGGTTGTAAATGTATTGAAATACAGAACAGAAATTGTCTATTAGATAGTTCCCATCTGAACTATTAATACATTCCAACTTAGTTGCGAGAACTCTGAGCAAAAATTATTACTAGTTAAAGTAAATAGAAAATATAGTTGCCAGAAGGTAGTGAGTGGTGAGAGAAGCCTGAAAAACTGTTAACTGTTTTAGTATGTAAATATGCAATGATTAATTTTAGCATAATTTATTATTGATTGATTTACTCTGTACGACATTAACCTTTAGGGAAAATGCCCTGCCAGCCAGGGGCCGCTGCGCAGAATACATGCCCCCATCACATAAAAAAAAACTTTTAATCCGGGGGGTGCCTTAGTAAAAAAAAACATTGTGGAACGTCGCAACTCACTTCCTTCTAGCAGGAAATGCCTGCCGCTAATGACAGGTTCACTGTCATTGACCAGTGTCTGAAATATCGTGAGAGTTGGCAGTTGGTGTGAGAGACAGTGAGTTGAAGGAGGCAGAGACAGCTGAGAGAGTGTTAGAGGGAGCGATAAAGGGAGAAAGCATTTGTGACAGAGGTAAAGATGGGAGATAGCAGAGACAGATGAGAAGGAGGTGTCGGAGGTGCTTGAAGGAGGCAGAGACAGCTGTGAGAGAGTGCCAGAGATAGTGGTGAGTGGAGCAGTTCAGCCAAGGTGACAGAGAAGTTGGAGGTGGCAGTAGCAGAGCAGCAGTGTTAAAGTGCCTGATGTTTTGTGGGGAAAGGAGACACTATGTTAAAGTGCCTGGTGTACTGTGAGGGAAAGGAGCAGCAGTAATAAAGTG
>WWET01003005.1:96689-116338 GCA_011038615.1 Limnodynastes dumerilii
TACAAAAAAATACATATAATTTTAATATTCACCACATTCTGGTCAATTTTGTGGCACTATTGCTGTGAATTCAGATCATTTAGAGTTTTTTCTTTTAAAGGAATAGTTTGCTTTTACCATACATACTGCTTTAACAACAGTTTTTTTTACTTGTGTAAAAACAGTACATCCCTGTCACGTGAGGGGTAATGGTCAGACCCCAGCCAGGCATTCATCCCCACTTAGACCTTTGCGGTCCTCATTTGCCTTAATATTTGTGCCAAATATTTGAGAGCTCAACCATACCCCAAACCCCTGACAGACAATAAAAGAAACACAAAGATACAAATAGATGCAAGGACGATCACCTCTAATCCAAAGCCACTCCCCATTAACAATGAGGGAGACTACCACCAGGACACAGTCGCCTGGAACAACATCCAATTTGAAAACTATAGTTGGTGTATACTCCTAGGCCACCTGATGTTACTTAGTCCTTCTCACAATGAGCCAACGTCAAGGTCTGACATCCATTTCTGCAGCTACTGAAAAAGGACCCTCAAGCACCTCCATCTACAACGATCAAGCCCTAGCAAGTGCCCCCAACAGGTTAACAATAAATATATCCATCCCCAAATCAGAAATATAAACCCCATCCGCTCCATATAACTTGGTCACTTATCAAATTGTATGCTGAAAGTATTCAAGTTTTTCCTAGACTTCTCTTTGGAATGCCGGATGCTCCACGCCATTCCCCCCTAATGTTCAAAGTAAGGTCACATGACTCACAATTGGTCAAATCATAACCCTCAAGGTGGAATACAATTATATTCGTGGTCCCAAACACAATAATTGAAATTAAAACATTTTTAACCCTTTAATACCGGATGTGGTTTGCCAGTACAATGGTTTGTTTTGCGACAGATCATCGTACTGCAGCTGACATCTGTGACTCCCGCAGTCGCAAAGAGGTAAGCCCATGGCCTAACCCTACTTTCCATGCCCTGACCCCTGCAGCCTAACCCTAACCTTCCCCTTAAGCCCTAACCCAAACCTTATATCTGCCACACCCTAACCTTATACCCACTGCAGCCACTATTGGGAATGGGGAAATATATACCCATTCCCAATAGCAATTTTCTATGTGCAGATGTTTTCACACATTGATACAGCTGCTATTCAGCTGGTGGCTGTATCATTATCAAAATAGGGTCGGTTGGACCAGTAACTACAGCACTCTAATACCTCCTAACCACTTGATGGAATACTGAAAGTGGCTTTGGTGAGTGTCAAAACACTCGCTTACTAACACTCACTGCCCACTAAAGACTTACTTATGAAACCTAATGTACTTCCACTGTGACTGAGACTTCCAAGGCATTAGTGGACTACACAGAGTGACCTCAAAGAATGATACATTGAGACCTTATATACTAATACAACGTTTAGGACCAAAACACATCCTTGTGTGCTAACCAATTCTGTCCCTTTGGAGGAACAAAGGATAAGAAATGCCTAGATAAAATAAGCTGAAACACTGACGCATAGATGTGTAGTAAAAGAGCCACCCAACACCCCTTACCTTGCTGGTCAACTTTGTATTTATGAATTTTGCACGAAATCCTAGCATCAGAGATGATGATGATACTCTAACAAAACATACTGAATTCAGCACCAAGTAACTCACACACCTGAAAGGCACCAAATAAGCCCAGGAGAAGGCAATCATGAATAGCCTACCCTCAAATGCATCAGTCATGACTCCAGCATCCATCAATTTTAGATAAACCTTTTGTTATGTTCTTAATGTGGTGGGGGTCAGGGAGCTCTTCGCCAACTCTGCTAATCTGGCTGCTCGATCTCCTAAAGATGAGATGTGCAAGGTAAACACCACGCAGAGTGCCAAATACATTATTAATTTTGTTGTCAACCACCAGGGATGTATTGTGCTTGAAACCCTGCTACTGTTGCCTTACGGGTAGATAAACACCAACCTGCACAGCAAATTGACAGCTGGAGAAGAAGAGGCTCTCTGTCAATTAATATATTGGACCGTCCCCAAATTGTTTCACCAACAGGATACTTTTAATCCTCAGACTCTCCAACCGTAACTCAATGGCGGCAACAATTGGGAAGAGCTCCTGAACCAGCGGATCACCAGGGCACGGAGTTTAACTGGGTCTGGTCTTCTCTAAAACCCCTGATGGTGGGGATAGGTTTGTGCGGCAGGCCCCCAGCAGGTTGCAGCCCCCAGTGGACACTAGTGGATCCCCTAGTAATACGGGAAGCAAAGAGGCTAGCTAGGCTGCTTTGAGTCAGTGCGCACTGGTAGAAGAAATAGACTGGGTCCAACACAGGATGGGAATCCCAGACAGGCCAGGCCTGGTACACTCAGAAGTATTCCAGTAACAGACGTGTGCCAGAGGGCAAACACCTGAGCCAGTGGGAATGGAGTGTGGATATAACACAGGAACCGAAAGCACAAGCAGATAATGCTAGACAAACTAGATGCTATGACTGGCAAGGAGGAACACAGCTGCTATTTATGAATAGTGAGTGTCCATATCCGATTGGCCAGTATAAGAGAGGCACATAAATGGACCTTTCGTCTTGTCATCGGGATGCCAAAATGGGCAAAAAGGTTTGTGCTGAGACAAGGATGCATCTGAATTTGCAGGGCCAACAAAGAGGAAATCATCTAGGTAATGTTTAATCAACCCATGGCCAGCACTTGCTGCTATGCACCAATGCAAAACAGAATTAGACAACTTGAAAAGACAAAGGAGATAGAGCACCCCATGGGCAACTACTGATTTGCGATTAAAACCCATAAACTCAAACAAATCAGGGTGAAGGAAGAGCAGCCGAAATGCTGATTAGATGTTTAACTGTTACACGCCGGCAGCCGGCGTGTAACGTTACTTCACATCCTGAGCTGCTGCGGCGCCACGTCCAGGTCGTCACTAGGAGAGTGCTGCCTCTTTCGGTAAAACCGTGCACCTAAGATAGCGGCTTGTTTATTTGGGCGCTGCACTAGTCCATCCCCACCTCCAGGGGCCCTGGAGAAGACTCCCCGATTCCCTGCTGCATGTTAGGTAACCGGTTTCATAATATTATCACCGGCCAACATAATTAAGAATAAAAATAAAAAAAATTGAGGCTTCCACATCTGACGCAATTAAAGCTTTAATTAATCAAGTGTCACATTTGGGCCAGATGGTCCAGAGTTTAACTTCAAAAGTTGAAGCTCAAGAGGAAGCTATTGGTGCTCTTCACCCTAGAGCTCAGCAAGCTGTTGTGCAACCAGATCCGGTTGCAGATATAAAGGTCCCAGATAGATTTTCGGGTGAGTGCTCAAAATTCTGTTTATTTAAAAATAACTGTAATCTTTATTTCCAACTTCGCCCAAATTCTTCCGGGAATGAATTTCAACGGGTTGGATTAGTTATTTCCTTATTGCAAGGAGAGCCTCAGGCCTGGGCTTATTCTCTTTCTGATGACAATCCCGCTCGGCACTCTTTGGATATCGTTTTTAATACTATGGCTATCATTTATGATGATCCAGATTGCGAAGCCACAGCTGAGTCCAGAATTCGGGCCTTGAGACAAGGTAGGAGGACAGTGAAGGAGTACGCGGCAGAATTCCGCCGGTGGGCAGTAGAATGCCACTGATCCTGCTCTCAGGAGCCAGTTTAGAATAAGATTGTCAGAATCAGTTAAGGACTCCCTAGTGCAGTATTCCTTACCCAATTCCTTAGAGGAGTTAATGAAGTTGTCCATTAAAGTGGATCGACGCCTTAAGGAACAGAGAAATGAAAAAAAATCTACTAATTCTTCCCTCTCTTCCCAGGTCAACCATTTTCAGGCTTCGAATCGGAATCTATGCAAGTAGGTTCTTTTTGCCTGTCTAAACATGAGAAGGATCGCCGCAGGGCTATGGGTCTTTGCCTCTATTGTGGAGGTAAGGCCCATAGAGCAGATGCCTGCCCAAACAAGGTCAAACCGGCGGAAAACTTCCAGTCCAGATGAACAGGAGGGAGGTCCATCTGGGGGTGAGTCTGATTTCTCCCTCAAATTCTGTTTTAGTTCCTGCCCAAATTGTTGTTTCTCAAGAGATTCATAATTTACGAGCCTTCATTGATAGTGGGGTGGCAGGGAATTTTTTACATTTTGATTTAGCTGCTTCATGGGGTATTCCTTTTAGACCTCTAGTTCCCCCTATTTCGGCGTGTGGTCTGGACGCTAAGCCCTTAGTGGGTGGGTTAATTGAGTTCATTTCCGAGCCTGTTCTTCTTAAGATTGGTGCTTGTCATACAGAATTTATGTCTTTCTATCTGTTTTCCTGCAACGCTGCTCCTCTTGTTCTTGGGCATCCTTGGCTAGTAAAGCATAACCCTTGTATTGATTGGGTCTCTGGGGAAATCATTAAATGGGGGTCCTCCTGTTCATCTTGTCTGGTACTTCCGGTACGGAATATTCAGCTACAGTCTACCTTAATTCCTCCGCAGTATAGAGATTTTTCTGATGTTTTTTCTAAAAATAAAGCTGAGAAGTTACCCCCACACCGTTCCTATGATTGCTCTATTGAGTTAATTCCCGGGGCTACCTTCCCTAAAAGCAGGTTGTATACTGTTCTATCTGTAAAATAAAACACAGAAATGTTCGTTACGCATATTTGTACAAATATGAGATAAGCCACCAGCCACCGTCAAGGCCTTTCTGTATATGGTGGTCCTAACTCTAACAATGAGAGTCCCAGTATTGGGTCCCATATATATGTTTATAAATTGAGAGCCAACTTACCTAGGAGACACCCCTTAAAGTCTCCAAAATGGCTGCTGTGGATCAGCTCTCCCTGTCAGCAACTGATCCCAGACATGCCCACAAACAGAATAAAACCAGAATGGAAGTTGCTCAATCAATTTATTAAGCAAATGTTAAACAGGTGCATGAAAGGCAGGGGGTTAATCTGCTTGCCACAGAAACAAAGGGAAAAATTGCCCCAGCACACTGCCATAAACCAGTAACAAACTAATAACCCATGTATTGATTGGGTCTCTGGGGAAATCATTAAATGGGGTTCCTCCTGTTCATCTTGCCTTGCACTTCCGGTACGGAATATTTAGCTACAATCCACCTTAATTCTTCCGCAGTACAGAGATTTTACTGATGTTTTTTCTAAAAATAAAGCTGAGAAATTACCCCCGCATCGTTCCTACGATTGCGCTATTGAGTTAATTCCCGAGGCTATATTCCCTAAAGGCAGGTTATTTTCCCTTTCCCAGCCAGAAGAAAAGGCCTTGGATGAGTACATCCAAGAAAACTTACAAAAGGGTTTTATTAGACCTTCGCGTTCCCCGTTAGGCGCAGGGTTCTTTTTTGTAGCCAAGAAAGACGGTTCCCTTCGCCCGTGTATTGACTTTAGAGGCCTTAATAAGATAACAATTAAGAATCGTTATCCTCTCCCTTTAATTTCCGAATTGACGAATGGAAAACAGTGTTTAACACCACCTCAAGGCATTACGAATACCTGGTAATGCCATTCGGTCTCTGTAATGCCCCCGCTGTTTTCCAGGATTTAATTAACGACACTCTCCGCAATTTTTTGGGTATCTTTGTGGCTGTTTATTTAGACGACATTTTGATTTACTCAAAATCCCTATCAGAACATCAAATTCATGTACGAAAAGTCCTTACTTAACTCCGTGATAACCAATTATTTGCAAAGCCTGAAAAATGTGAGTTTGAGGTTACTAAAGTACTGTTCCTTGGTTACATCATTACCCCCAGAAGGCTTCTCCATGGATCCCGCTAAGGTGCAAGCTATTTTAGACTGGGTACAACCCTCTGACTTACAAGCTATTTAAAAATTTTTAGGCTTTGCAAATTATTACCGCAGGTTCATTTCTTTCTTTTCTACTCTGGTGTCTCCAATTTCTGATCTCACTAAGACTAATGCAGATACTGTAAATTGGCCACCCGCAGCAATCCAAGCCTTCAAGGACCTCAAGGTAGCTTTTACGACTGCACCCATTCTCAGACATCCCAACCCAGATCTTCCATTTATCGTTGAGGAAGACGCTTCTGACATCGGGGCTGGGGCAGTGTTGTCCCAATGGGACTCTGTAGATCAAAGACTATACCCCTGTGCATACATGTCAAAAAAGTTCTCATCATGTGAAAGAAACTACAATGTTGGTAATCGTGAGTTGCTAGCCATAAAACTTGCATTTAAAGAATGGAGACACTGGTTAGAGGGTGCATCACATCAAATTACAGTCTTGACTGATCATAAAAATTTGACATTTATTGAAACCGCCAAACGTTTGAACCCCCGTCAGGTTTTTACCTCTTGCTATTCCTCAACGTCCATGGACACATTTGTCAATGGATTTTATTACTGATCTTCCTAATTCCCAAGGGAATACCACCATCTGGGTAGTAGTCAATAGATTTAGCAAGATGGCCCATTTTATTCCCCTAAGAGGTTTACCTAATGCCCGAACCTTGGCAGATTTATTCCTTGTTCACATTTTTCGTCTACATGGGTTACCATCAGATATAGTTTCAGATCGTGGCACTCAGTTTGTTGCTAAGTTTTGGCGAGCTTTTTGCAGTCTACTTCAAATCAATGTAAGTTTATCCTCAGGTTATCACCCCCAGTCTAATGGGCAAACGGAGAGAGTAAATCAGGCCCTCGAACAGTTTCTTAGATGTTACTCTTCATTATCTCAAAGAGATTGGGCTTCAAATATTTATTGGGCAGAATTTGCTTATAATAACTCTACTCACCTCCTCAAAAGTTTCTCCTTTCTTCTGTGTTCTTGGATACCATCCCAGAGCAACTTCGTTGGTTCCTAGGAGACCTGGACGCTTCTCTCTGTGGAACGCAGCGTGCGTTCTAGAGCGTCTCCTGGCGCATGCGTGGGCCTTACCTTAAATTCCCGGCGCTTCTCCACGAGGACGCCGGTGATAGCGTTGTGTGGAGTTCTGCTACAAGTCTGCCAGCTGCGCTGCTGTGTATCTTGAGCGAGTCCTGTCTGTGAGTTTAGTCTGTTCTTGCTTGACTGTTGTTACTTACCTTAGTCCTAGTTCTTCTAGAGCTTAATCTTCTACCCTTCCTAGTAGTTCTGCCTACCTTATTGTATTAATTTGGTACCTCGTATTCAGCACGCCACATAGTGGCATTACATTGTGCTGCCTGTCTATTCAGTATAGCACTATACCATGCAAGTTGTTCTGTGCAGGAATTGCACTAAATATATTTAGTTGGTCAATTATATTCAACACGTCACATAGTGGCATAATATTGTGCGGTCTGTCTATTCAGTATAGCACTATACCGTGCAAGTTGTTCTGTGCAGGAATTGCACTTAATATATTTAGTTGGATAATTCTATTCAGTGGCATAATATTGTGCTGACCGTTACTCTGTATTGCACTATACAGTGCTGGTTGTCCTGTGCAGGAATTGCACTTATAAGTTTTACTTCTACTTTAATATACAGCTCGCCACATAGTGGCAGCCTGCAGTGTTGTGTGCCCTGTGAGGGCTTATAGTTTATTCGTGCCCTCTTGTATGCTTTGTGTGAGTGTTAACACTAGCTACATTTCTCCACCTGTCACAGTGTTTAATTTCCCTCTTTTAAGTATCTATCATTGATTACTGCCTCTTTCGGTGAAACCGTGCACCTAAGATAGCGGCTTGTTTATTTGGGCGCTGCACTAGTCCATCCCCAACTCCAGGGGCCCTGGTGAAGACTCCCAGATTCCCTGCTGCACGTTAGATAACCGGTTTCATAACATTAACGTGGTCATATGGCCTTCCCTGCTATTGACGTGCACCATCTCTAGGGCCTCCTAAAAAGTCGGGTACACTATGCTGCAGGTGACCAGGTTCATCACATTGTTAACCAATTAACCTTCAGGAGGTATTGGATTAAACTAAATTTGCCTGGGGTCTTTTTTGGGACATCATTGAAGGCTGAAATAAGCAAATCCATAATCAGAGGTTGTGGATGAGGGCCAACCATGACCCCATATCAATTTTGTTATGAACCTTCTTTCAAACAACCAACAACCGACGAGCTGAAAACTGGAGATGGTTTGGGAAATCTGCATAAACCCTTCCTGTAACAGGTAACTTAAAACCAAATTGAAAGCCATCCAGTTGTTCACTGTTACAGCAGAAGCAGATGTGATTAAATTTTCAAAAATAGAAGAAGATAAACCAGCGCTGTTAACCTAATAGTATATAAAGTAATTAATAGAAAAAGAGAATAAAATAAAAAATTAAAGTGGAAAACAAAAAGAGAAAATGGTACAGCGCTTTTTTAAAAAAAAGGTTATATGATAGTGATAACATCTACATTTATATAACCGCTACACTAACCGGAACCAAAAGGAAGCAATTGAAGGAGCTGCAGCATGAGCCCCATCTCCCTGTGCACCGGCGGGATCTCTGGCCGAGGTCCACACCGAACGGAGGAGAACGAGGATCAGCAGCTACTCTTGCCCACAGCGGTATGTGCCAACTTTAAGTGACTGTGATTGTCAACCCTATTTTCATCAACAGCGGTATGCGCTTTTTTTGAACTCTCCACCTGTATAGCAATATTGTTGCATTGAACTGTGCACTAATTAACCATATTACCCTCGGGCTGGCCACCCAGGGAGGAACGTTACTTTTAGCTACAATTTGTTTACAAATACCTCTGTGAAATAATCAAGTGAATTCAAACTATATACCAGAAGTTATTAATAGTGGAGTCCAATCTCTTGATAAGTTGTGTCAGATTTTAATATTTGTATTTTTTTAATGTCTTAATATATGTTGATTAGTAATTAAATATTTGATACCTATTCTTATGCCGTTCTCTGTGGATTATTGAAGCCTACATTTAGCTTCAGTAACTGGACATCATATATTACAATATATCTCATTTTATATAAGAATATTTCTCATACCAATTACTATTATCACTATCATATAACCTTTTTTCAAAAAGCGCTGTACCCTTTTCTCTTTTTGTTTTCCACTTTAATTTTTAAAGTTGGGGGTGGAGACATAACACACCATACAGCTGCTATACCTATATCCAGCGCCACCTTTATCTATATTTTTGTTAAAATAAAAAATTGCCTTCCAAATCAATAACAATAAATAGCAACAATTTATTTATCAAATGAATCTGGTACCAGACATATAACAACAATTCATAAAACAGATAAACAATGCATATCTCACTGATAATGAATTTGTACTATATTCCTCAGTAATGGTTGCAGTACTTATGTGTCCACTAGTATCGGAGGGTGGGGGAAAAAGCAACTTTGAGTATTCATACACTGTAATCCTCTGTGGATAGATTGATTGTACAAAAATAGGAGGAGATATACAGTCACTTCATTCAAGGTTGATCAGACTTCCAGAAAAGCAAACAATAGACACTCCAATGCGTATTTGCAAGCCACAAAGGCAACAGTTATACCATATTGATGTGATAGTGGCTAATGTAAATATGTTCAACCAACCTTCCGTGATGTGGCTGGATCACAGGTAATTGCAAATGGCGTTTGTGCATGTGTTGGTATGCCCCAATATAAACCATCCACAAGTGTTGGTATGCAGGGACTCCTGTTTCATATATACCTGGGTGCTCTTGGCTTTAACTCCGTTCTCAGAACTTGGAGTACCACTGATGGACCAGGCAATAGTCCGTAAATATGAACCATGGTGCAGCGTAGCTCTGGATCAGGCTTATTGTTCCTACATAATACTTTACCCAAATATGATGGTTACGTAGTGGGGAGTTATTTGACATGTGCTTCATATATGCGGCTCGAGCTTGCTGGTCTGAGGCAGCAATATATTATATTTTTTTGATTAATCAGGTGTAATTCCTGTTAAGATTATTTTTCCCTTTCTATATCACCTATATAGTTATTCTAGAATGTACTATTGTAAGCCTGCATTTATGTTATGTTCTAACATTAAAAATGTTTCTATTGCGGAAGAAAAACTGTGACAGATGATTTGATAATCTGTAACCCTTTGAGAACTTTTTTTTGACTAACATACTTTAATATAACGATGTTGCATTACATGTAGTGGTTGCACAGTATGTTTTTAACAGTGACCGATATCACTCTCTCTCCTCAGAATCCCGGTGGCCAGTGTGACTGACAGGGTCTGCTCGCCCCTCCTACGTAACCAGGGAAACCTGAGGTGGTAGGGCCACAGTGACTTCCGGCACTGAGCCAGCCGAGGAGACACGAGGTGGAGGTAAGTGACGGTATTTTAATTTCTTAGTCTATATATACCGGTATATGAGTTGTTTTTGGCTGTCAGGTTACTTGTTACTTTGTGAGCCCTGAAGAAAATTGTGGTCATGCAATTGAAACGTCGGACTGTTATATAGAAATGTACTAATAAACCTGCAACTTTAAACTGCATGAGAAGACTTCATGAGTGCCTTGTTTTTGCTCTTTGGAAATATACATTTGTGGTAAAATGCCCCTGGAGCAAGATTTCATTTATTTGTTTGGCGTGTCGGTGATTCTTTGGATATATGCAACTAAAATGGTCCATGGCCAATCCTCCATAGCTAACTTCATAGCAAGTAACTCTTTGTCTCCGATAGGTTAATTTCGTTCTGCTGGTAAAAATTCACAAGGATGTAACTGTCCTTCTGTACCCTTCTAGAAAAGAATTGCTCCTACCCCAACTGAAGATGCATTAAATTCAATAATGAAAGGACCAGGGATGTCTGGCTGTGTGAGGATGGGTGCTGGTGCCACTGCCTGTATGAGCTGATGGAAGGCTTTTAGACTTTCCTCAGGCCACTTTAAAGGATTAGCCCTTTTTTTGTCAGTGCTGTAATAGGTGAGATAATGGTTGAGTATCCATGAACAAATTTTCTATAGAAGTTGGTGAAGAAATGTGAAACAATTAATGACATTAGTGGTAGTTAGTTGAACCATTTGATAATGGCTTTCACTTTTTCATATTTAACTTGGAACCAGAAAGAATAAATCCCAAGCAGGGGTGTCACAACCTTTTTTGGGAGGGTGGTGAGGGGGGAACAAGAACTACTTCACTGAAAGGGTGATAGATAAGTGGAATAGCCTCCCATCTGAGGTGGTTGAGGCTAACACAGTAGAACAGTTTAAACATGTTTGGGATAAATATAAGGATATCCTAAATCTCAAACTAAATTAAGGGCAAATAGGGACTAGGGTCAGTATAGTTTTAAATAAACAACTGGGCAGACTGGATGGGCCATGTGGCTCTTATCTGCCATTACTTTCTATGTTTGAATGTTTCTCCCCTTGCCGCCCTCATATCACCTTGGTGCAACCCACCTTGGTGTGTAATAGGTATAGGGATTGTGAAAGGCCATGGGCGTGGTCAACCCATGGGGGCGTAGCTGTGCATCCAGGTTTAAATCACCTTATATATGTTTAAACCAATATAAACAAAACACGGCCTGGCACTCTAGCCATTACCTGGTGTCTAACCATAATCTTCTATCTTTAAAATAAAAGTCAAAGAATTAGTTACAGATATCTGCAGACATGTGATAAGCCACCAGCCACTTCCAAGGCTTCTCTGTTAGGTGGTCCTAACTCTAAAATTCAGAGTCACTACTGTGGGTCACATATTAAATATTTTTCTAAATTGAGAGCTCCCCTCTTATAGAGATCCCCAATTCTCAAAAACCGCCACTCTGAGACAGCACCCCCTCGCAGCTGCCATCCCAGACATGCTTTAAAACACACTTCCAAGATAGAGGTTGCTTCAAATCAGTTTGTAAGGCAATTTATACTGCAGGTACCCAAAGCATGGGGAATTTGCATGGGATTCTTTGTATATATATATATATATATATATATATATATACATATAAAATGAAGGAAAACGGCACTCCATAAAACACTAATAGACTTGCTGGGGTACACTGCATGACAAAGTTCGAAAATCCAATAAGTCTCTTGTCTGCATAACCTTCGGAATCTATCACCCCCTTAATGTCTTGGGGATGTGTTCCAAACCCAAAAGTTTCAGATCATCCACATAACCATTGTGAAACTCAATGAACTGTCGTAGAACACTGTGGTTCTGTACTTTTGATTATGTTTCTACAGTGTTCCATAAACCTAATTTTTACACACATGGTAGTCCGCCCCACATATATCAAATTGCAAGGAGAAATAAGTGCATATATAACAAAAGGCACATTAAAGTTAATAAAACCCCGAATCCCATACAGGGCCGTCCCCATCCGGAAATCATGAATACCATTAACTATGTAGCTACAGGTAGTGCATATACCACTACCATACCTATAACAACCCTGTTTTCTAGGGGGTAGCCATGTGTTGATCTGTTGACTATTGGTATTCCCTATATCGGATTTTAGCAGTTTAAGTACTGAGGGAGCCAAAATATTCTTTAAATTAGAATTTTTCCTAAAGATAACCTTAGGGGCTTCAGGTAATATAGATCTTAGGGTATGGTCCTGGTGTAAGATGGGGTAATTGTCCAACATAATTCTTCTAATTGAGGTAGACTTCTTATTGTATTTTGTCTCCCATCCGTCTATCTACTGCACTTCAAATTTGTAGTTTTTCCTCCAATCTGGAGCATTTTTTCTCTATCCATATCTTTAACTTCTAACAGAGCTTTCCTAAAAATATATTCCGGATATCCTTTAATTTGCTTAAATTTTCATACTTTATGATTCAGGCACCCTCTGTTTGTGCACCAAAATCTTTACACTGGAACTGCCTGTTCAGGAAACTGCCCTGGTTAAGGACGGGCCACTACCAAAGCTTTAGGGCCAAACGTCTGTAAAACCTGAACCACTGCCATCCAATGGTGGTGGCAATAGAAACTTTAAGTTCACATAGGGATTCATGTATGCATTTGCTGCCCTCCATGGGATTTTTTTCTCTGTAATTCCCCTTCTTGACAGTTTTCCCCCAGAAGTGGACAGTCCTACATAAACAGATTTTGTTAATTAGAAAATTTACACAGACAAAGATTGTCCAGAAGCCACCAAACTGGGATGGAAGTAGACAGCCCAAGCCCATTGCAATGATGTCAACTGGATAATGGAGTAAACTGCATGGCCCCCCTATCTCCCCCTGCCAACAGAGGACAAGTAGTCAGCGACTGTCAAGTTATTTATATTTTTTGTCAATTCACATCGCTTAGAATTTCTGAGTGTGTAGAGTGTCTAGAAAGAGCCTGTCATCTGCTAGTTGATATATCCTCTGTGGGTGGTCTTTGCCATGTCCCCCCCCCTTTTTATTAAAAAGAGAAAGAAAGTTAGTAGCGTATTTGAAATGGGCACTCACAGCAGAATGTATATATATATAAAATATAACTTTTATTTAATTGATTAAAAATGTGTGCAAATTTAAAACCATTTGATAGAAAAAGTCAGAAAAGACTTAAAATAAAAAAAGCTGCTGTTCAATGGATCATACAATGAACAAATTATGATTCCAAATTACCCTCTCGTGTTGTGGAGACAGGTACACTATTACTTAGAGAGCTGACAGCATTGCTGAAGCGTTAATGAATCCTCTACCTCACTGATAGTGGAGACAGGGAGTAAGTAACCTATGGGCGATCATGCTAAGTACAATCATGCTAATCCGTCTGCTCCTCTGTAGTGAAGGGCGAACAAGAGTACTGAGATGGAACGCTGAACGCTTAAATACTGGTTGGACTAATCTATTAAGCACCATTTTGACCGGAATACATATTTACATTTTTGCATGCGCTTTCTACGCTGCTTATAATAGTTTTTGAACTGCATTTATATATCTACACCATTGTGGGTAAAACTGTGCTGTTAGCACATTAGGACTAGAGCTATACATTTTTGAGCTTTAAAGTGGGTTTTATTTTCTTTTTAACTATTGGCCCTCCATTACATGGAGCTATCTTCAGAAATCACAAAGGATTACTTAGAGAGGAGGTTTGTACACAGCACGTTCAACAACAGCAAATGCCAACAAGAACAGCAATAAGTGCACTAAAGTCCTGTGGCTGTGCATAGATTGACAGCAGCATCAGGTTCCACAATAGATGGCACAAGTTTAAGTTCAACTAATTTCACTCCAGCTTCACCTTGTCAATTATTATTATTATTATTATTATTATTGTTTCTATTATTTGATTTTCTGTATTTCCCTTACAAACATTTACACTCAAGAAAAAAGCCCTCTTCATATACAAGCCACTTCTGTATAGCAATAAATGAATATACTTATAGCATAGGAAAATTATTATATGTGGGTATTTTTCCATGTGAGCATTTTCTGTGTGGGCTTTTTTCTGTATGAGCTTTTTTCCATGTGGGTATGTTTTTATAATGTGAGCATTTTTCTTGTAGCCATTTATGACAGTGGTTTTTTGCATGAGCCATTTTCATGTAAGCTTTTTTCTAGTTACCAAAAAAACTTTAAATTTCAGAGTAGTCAAAACAAATGTATATTGAGACATGAATATATATAAACAACATATGCAGCCAACATATGTATCTAATACTAGATAAGGAAAATAATATTAATGACATAAATGAATATCAATAATATGAATAAGAAAAAATGTTTGAACATATTCTATTATTTTTTTCATGAAAAGCTGTATTCTCATGTATATGGATGGTGTAATTGGTGTGTTTGAACAACTGTTGTGGTATGCTAAGTTTTTTAGTTATTATGGCTTAGAAATAGTGCCTATTGGAAGTTATGAACTTTGCCTTTTATTACACATGTTGTTGGATGTCTTCTATGGCTGAGACTTGCAAAGTTTACTGATGTGCTATGAAGCTGGACTGTTGCAAGATCGGGGGTTTGGGTCACCATTTCCAAGGTTATCACAGGCAGTATCCCTTATTTAGCAGCCAAAATCAGCATACATGTGTTCCAATATGATGCAATAAGCCAGTGTGCTTTATTTTCACACAAATAGACTACTCCTTCACAGCATAGGCAACATAAATCCTAGGCCTGTCTTGCTCCCTGACTACTGTGGCAGGACATTGTGTCCCACTCACAAACAGAACACAATTTAGTGCACTTCACCTTAGTGCTTTTAGTGTGTGTGTCTGGTCTCTCCATGAACCTCCAGGCTCCACTGACATGAGATGGGAGACATCTTTTGTAAACTTCACAGACCCCTTATGCACCACACACAGGTGTGTTTCTAATCAGCCTGCTAATCCCACTGCTGCCAATGTTGCCCTCTTTCCAGTCCAGGTTTGGACTGAGGACCCACCACCCCACTGGACCACCAGGGAACAAACTTCACAAGGTAAGGTGGGTGAGCTGCCCCCAGGGCCGGATTAACCACGGGGCGGTCGTCCCGGGGCCCCCACACAAAAAGGGCCCCCACAAAGTGCGGTGAAAGAGGATGGATGTCAGTGATTGACATCCTCCTCTTAAGCACTGTTTATCGCAGCCACAGCTCTGTTCACGAGACGCCAAGTGACCTAAGGTCTCATGAGCGTCATAATTCTGCAGAGCGCACGCAGCGGAGGACGGAGCCGGAGGAGAGGCAGCAAAGGTAAGGTTTTTTTATAGAGTTCTTAATGGAAGTGGTTGGGGTCAATGGGGATTTGAACATGTAGGGTACACAAAGGCTGATGGACACAAAGAAGGGCAATAGTGTTAGCTGGACATAGAAGGAGGAGGGACAATAAGGCTAAATGGACACAAAAAGGGGCAATAGTGTTAGCTGGATACAGAAGAAGGGGCAATAAGTCTGAATGGACACCAAAAGGGGGGGCAATAAGGGTAAATGGACACAGAAGGAAGGGGCACAAAGGCTTGTTTGTATGTGTGGGTGCGTGTATGAATATGTGTGAATGTATTTGTATATGTATGTATATGTGTGTGTATGTATGTATGTATGTATGTACATATGTGTGTATATGTTTGTGTATGTATGTATATGTGTTTGTATTTAAGTATGTGAGGGTATATGTATGTATAAGTGTGTATACGTGAATGTATGTATATGTGTGTATGTATGTACGTACGTATTTGTGTGTGTATGTATATGAGTTAGTATGTATATATATGTGTGTGTGTGTGTGTGTGTGTGTATGTGTATATATATATATATGTGTGTATATATATATGTGTGTATATATATATGTGTATATATATATATGTGTATATATATATATATATATATATATATATATAAACCACAGTCACAATGAAGCCAGCACTCTTAATTAATAGTGGGACATAGATGTACAAAAACAGTTCCTTTATTCAAAGATCATCCATTTTGGTGAAAAACATATTCTGGCACTTCAGATTTCTCAGGCAATGGAAATGCCTAATAAACATACAAAAATACACAAAGTGCAAGGTGCATAAAAACAGTAGAGACCCATAGAGGTAGAAAAATACATATGGCTTAAAGGACCAATACACTGCTTCACTGACAAAAATATACTTGCAACAAAGTATCACATGCAGCAAGTTTCATAGCGTCCAGAGCCAAATGCAGGAGAAATCACAGGCTTAGTCAAGAGGCTTAGTCATATATTCGATGATCGTTTCGGAGCCTTCTGGCTCCTTTTTCAAGGAAGACAGAGCCAACAACATCAAGGTCTAAAGAAAAGTGTAGACATAGTCAAACAGACTTACTTAAATAGGTCTCAAAACCAATAGGCGCACACCCACGACTCACCCCCATGCCGTCAACGTCGTCCAGACACGCCACACTACACTAACAGTTCAGCTGGATAGACCTTACATCGCGCAGCCCCAGTGACGTCAGTCACTGTGCGCTGCACCACAGGCCCTCCCTGCTGGCTGCGTACAGCGTGGACGTTGTCATGGAAACGATCTACACAGCATCGGCAGTAACGTGGGGCACACATCAATAATAAAATACATTGAAAGCCATATTCAGATGCACTTAATCCAACATATAGCTAATTATAAAAAACACACAGCTAATTATAGAAAACAAGACAAGTTAAAATCTTCATTTAGTCCAGATGGGGCTAACGTGTTAAATTCATAGATCATCCTAGCTTCATGCTGCAACAGTAAAGTATCCCTATCACCTCTCCGTCTTAAAGGGGGAACATGCAATAAAGGCATACATTTAAAATCCTTTATGGAGTGTTTACCGGCAGCAAAATGCCTAGCCACAGGCTGGGTCTTACCGTCAGTCACAACATAAGCTTTTTTAATAGAAGAGCGATGTAACGCTATTCGCTCCTTGAGCATGCGTGTGGTTTTCCCTATGTAGACCTTTGCACAGGGACATATAATAGCATAAACCACATACCTTGATTCACAGCTTAATGCGTGTCTAATGGAAAACTCCCTCCCCGTGGCAGGATTATTGAATTTGTCTCCTGTAATTAGAAATTGACAGTTAATACATTTCCCGCATTTATGTACGCCAGTCTTCTTGTGCAGCCAGTGTCGTGACACCCCTGGCTTAATGTCTGTGGGCACCAAAACATCCCTTAAATTATTGCTTCTCCTAAAACATAGAAGGGGAGGGCAAGAAGCCACCGTACCCAACTTGTTATCAGTGGCCAAAATATGCCAATTCCTGTACAGAGCCGCACGTGTAATGGCTGAAGCAGTGGAGAAAGTAGAGCCAAAGATAAGCCTATCCTGACTACTTTTGACCATAGAGCCCTTTAAAAGTACATCCCTATCAAGGGCCAAACATCTCTTAATGGCTGCTGCAACATCAGTTTTTCTATAATTGCGTGCTATGAATCTGTCACCCATCTCTCTAAGGGCACCACTCAAACTATCACGGTCCGAAATGATCCTCACCAACCTAACCATTTGGGAATAAGGTAACCCTGATTTAAGGGGTCTAGGGTGAAAGCTACCGGCTTTCAACAGCGTATTACGATCTGTCTCTTTTCTAAAGAGAGTGGTCTTAAATTGACCCGGTGTCTGGGCAATCTTAACATCAAGAAAGTGTATTTCTGTCATATCAAATTCAGCCGTAAACCTGATGGTAGTATCAAGGTGGTTAAGATGTTCAATAAACAATTCCAAGTCAGCTAAAGTGCCACCCCACAGCAAGAACACATCATCTATGTACATAGAAAAGGATATACTTGGAGAACACAGCGTGGTGCAATATATATCTCTGCTCATATTCATTCATGAACAGGTTCGCATACGATGGGGCCATATTCGACCCCATCACAGTCCCCCGCTCCTGAATGTAAAAAGCATTTTGAAACATAAAGAAATTTCTAGTGAGCACAAATTAAACAAGCTTCAGAAAAAACACCTTACAAGGTCCTAGAAATTCATTGCTATCAATCGCTGTGCTAATCGCCTCAATGCCGCCTCTGTGCGTGATACAAGTATATAAACTTGAGACATCCATAGTGACCATAATGGTTTGTCCTGCCAGATGTCCAACTTCTCGAATCAAGTTTAAAAAATGAGTAGTGTCTTTCAAGTAACTAGCTGTTATCCGCACCAAAGGCTGCAGAAAAAAGTCCACATACTGCGACACTGGTTGACACAGTGAACCCCTCGAGGAGACTATAGGTCTCCCCGGGGGGTTCACAAGTGTCTTATGTACTTTCGGCAACAAATACAAAACGGGGCTCTTTGGGTGATCCTGCTTAAGGAATCTAACCGTCTTATCATTAATCACACCATTCATTGCTGCTTCCTCAAGAATATTCTCAATTTCCGCCTTGAACTTGTTCGTGGGGTCAAATGTCAATTTACGATAGCAGTTCACATCATCCAATTGTCGCATGGCCTCCATAATATATTGTTCCTTATCGAGAATCACTATGGATCCTCCCTTATCAGCAGGGAAAATTGCTGGAGGTGGGCTCATAACTGACAGTTACATTTTGAAAGCTCCACAGGTTATGCAGCGAGACCTACAAAACATGGACCGTTAGTGGTCCTTGAGGACAGGGTTGGGGACCCCTGCTCTAGTGGGTCCTTAATCCTGGAGACCATTCTTTTACACACCCGTCGGCCGCACATGGCACTCTGTCACTGTTTGCATCAACATGGTGTAGCCCAGGAGTAACTTTCCTCTCTTAGGGCCTGATTCACACGTAAGAAGCTTCTGCTTCTTAAGCGTGTATCTTGCCGAAATGACCTTCTGCGCATGCGTATTAGGTCATTTACGCTATCTACGTAGCCGATCAGCACGTAGATAGTGATTTCCATAGATAGAGGTGGCGTAATGCTGCCTCGGGGCGTTTTTAGGCAGAAGAGGGAGGGGGGGGGGGGGGGGGAAGGCTGGGGAGGATGGGAGGGAGGCGGGGAGGGGCAAGACATTGCACGGAGACATAAGGTAGCCCTATGGCACTCGTAAGTGCCATAAGGTACTTAAAAATGGGGGCGGGTGGAAGGGAAGTTAGGTGCGCATCTGCCTGCATCTTACTCACTCTTATCTGTGAATCAGGTCCTTAATTTCAAGCTCCTTCTTAAGTCTGGATCCAGCCCTATGTATGGACTCTAGAAATTGTGGTGTGGTATTTTCTGTAATATCTATTAAATCATGGTACTGTCAACAACTATTTCATCTTGACACACAATGTTATAGTTTATAACAAAAGCAAAACACGCTATCTGTACAGTCTATGGCCCGGATTCACCAAAGCCCCCCCCCCCCG
>WWET01003005.1:139944-151902 GCA_011038615.1 Limnodynastes dumerilii
TGTATAGAAAGAAGTATTTATTATTATTATTATTATTATTATTATTATTATTATTATTATTTTATTGTTTTATTGTTATTATTATTGGACCATAATCAGACTTAATAACATTCATAAACATATGCATACTGCATGCATAAGTTGACGTTTTTAGCGATCTGCGCAAACATCATATCTCACTACATACAGAGTTGATTTCCGCATGTGCACAACTCTGTACCACAAAGCATAACAATACTCCGTAGGTGGGAGAATACGTAATGTGCGTGGAGGGAGGCATTGAAATTGTACAGTATGGGCTGGGTTAGGCACTTCCGCACATACATTCGCTACGTCCGCACAATGGACCAGATTCAGATTTAAGAAGCGTTTCCGTGCGTTCGCAATAGATCCGTACGTTAATACAAAATAAGTACATGTTGCAAAAGTAAAGAATTTCAGAACACTTCCGTGTTGTGAAAGCAACCATATCGTTAGCGCACGTATATGTGATGGAAGTGAAACGTTCGCAAATACAACCGCACGTCTACTATATTACCACATCCATTTTTTGCTATTTACATTCCGACTGCCGTCTACTTATTAATAATCCATCCGATCTTTTATGTTCGCACGCATTTTTGTCATACGGAATTTACTTACACATCATTCCAATTACGCTTCGTAACTCCATGGTCTGCACATGCGCATTAAATAGAAATAATCCCAGTTACGCATTTTGCGTGCGTAAATTACCAGACGTTCTTAATTCTGAATACGGTCCAATTATACAAACAGAGAAGTTAAGGTGAGGCTATGGGACACGGAAATCAGCCTGCAGGGCTTCATTTATTAGTCAGTCCACTCTAAGCATGAATTTTAATTATGAAATATTATAATTATTTTATACCTACATGATTCTCCAGCAGTGATTCCATAACTTTTCTATTGCATTTAAAGTACATAATGCTAACACAATGGTTATAAATAGGTAGTCAGCCCCCGGACTTATACATGACCTGTGGCTAGTGCAAATGTTTGATGGAAACTGTGCTTATTTGCATTCGGGTCAGGGTTAGGTGCAATCGAATAAGAATTCCATAACTGAACATTTACCAATGTAAGCGGGGCAGCTCAAGCTACTATATACTTTTATCTGTAATTATTATCAAATTACCCCCACCACCCCTTTAAAACTGCTGTATATTATATTGAGCCCTATTATAGCCTAGTATGTGGATAATTTAACCACATTCATTGAATTAAAATTAATACAGTTTTGCAAAAAAATAAAAAGACCAAATATTTTAAAGCATTGGAAAAATAGGACAAAAGAGACATATAAAGTGTTTGAAAAAAAATATGACCGGACTCTTTAAATATATCTTTATGAGATGCTATATGTTTCTAATGAAATTCGATATAAACACTTAATAGAAAAACAGTACAGAGAAAATTTGTTTAATGTAAGTACTATTAGATTTAATTAGAAATATATAAAAAATATTAAACCCCTAAAAATTGTAATATATATTAAAAGTGCCTGTGCAAAGTACTGGCATATTCGGTAATGGGTTACTCTTTGTAATAATCATAAATAGATAACAGAATTACAAAATATTCAGTACACTATAACTTAGTACCATTTGGACTACAGGGCTGCATTTAATTGTGTGCAGGAGGATTCACTGAACAACAGTCAGTGGAAGGATACAGGATTTAAAAAGGAAATGAACAGAAACTGGATACTTACCCATACACATATACATATGAAACTCCCACATTTTCATTAAAATAACTAGCATTCATATGTGTTACAACCCGGTGATAGTCCCAGACGAAAATTATGTTTTTTAGAAATAGAGAGAGCCTAAAGTTCTTTTTTTCGCTGTATCTATTTTGAATAGGCAGCCATTTTCACTTTTTTTTTTTCAGAATGGGTGAGTATGCCAATTGGCATACTCACCCTTTCATTTTCGTAAGGGCCGCCTGCTGTCACCGCAGATTGCCACATACACCCCAGGAAAGGTAAGTAAACTCTCCGTGGACTTTTCAGATTAGGCAGAGGGTTAGCGTTAGGCTCTGGGGAAGGGAGGGTTAGGGCCATGGAAGGGGAGGGGAGGGTTAGGGTTAGGATCAGGCTGCAGAGAAGGGAGGGTTTGGGTCAGGCTGCTAGGATGGGACACTTAGGGTCAGGCTGTAGGGGGTGGGACACTTGGGGTTAGGTTGTGGGTAGGACACTCTTAGGGTTAGGCTGCAGAGAGGGGAGCATTAGGGTCAGGCTGAGGGGAAGGGAGGGTTGGGTAATGGAAGGGGAGGGTTAAGGTAAGGATTAGGGAAAGGGCTGGGGTTAGTTTTCATACTTACCATTCGAAGCACCGTGTTCGAGGCAAAAGCAATTGATTTCCCAGCCAGTTTGAAACTGGCTGGCAGAGAATGAGCTTTTCGCAATAGGGACCTTTGCAGGGACCCACACTCGTTATGACTACATGCAGGAAAGCTGCTTATCAGGATGTGGAGTCTAAATGAGGTCTGCTGTTCACTGTTGCTCCTAATGGTAAGAAAAGTCTTTGCTGCGGATATTCAGGAGGTCATAACACCTGGTTGCCACTCCTGGTGTAGTTAGTGGATTGGAGTAGTTGGGTCACCACCGGAAGTTAGTATGACATGACAGACTGTACAATACAGAAAGGCACAGAAAACCAAAGCACAGACAACAAGGAACCTGAACTAGACAACAAAATACAAGGTTAGGGGACAAGGTCCAGACATCAGAAATGGGTAGGGATCCGGGGGACAGATCCATGAACTGAAGCATGCAAGGACTCTTTTGACAGGACAAGGCAAAGCAATAATAAACACAGCAAGTAATGTGCCTAGAAATGCAATAGGAATAAATTAGACAGATTCTTGGCTTAGACAAAGGCGGGCAAGAAGCAGAGGTACAAGAAAACATGAATAACCAGGTACTGCTTCATGTATCAAAGGACAGGTAAAAATATAGATAGGTATGACAGCATGCTTCTACAGGCACAGTATAAGGTACAGTATACATATGTATTGCTGGTAATGGCACAAGTATAAAGCATGTTCCAGGTATAGTTAAGCAAACTCGCTACAGAATACACAGCTTTAAGGTAACAGGTTTGGGGTAGGTAACCATGTCCAAAGAAATTGGTTTTAGATAAATAAGTACACTGCACACATGTTTAGTGTTCAAGTTCAAGGATACTGGTCCAGGATACAGTATAAGATACACAGATAGAAGGAAACTGGATTCAGACAAACAAGTACACAGGATACACATACAAAGACAAGTTCAGGTTTGACCAGCTAAAAGTTAGGCGTTCACCAAGGGTTAACAGGATGGTACAATAAATCATAAGAACATTAATAGGACAAGGGACAATATAATGGAAACAAGAAAAGTCAAAGCAAAGTTACAGTTCAAGGACAACAAAGTTATAAACAAGGCAAAGACAAGACGGGAAACACAAAGAAAAATACAAATTTTTGATGGTGGAAAAGTCCTCCTCACTGATTTGCTTCATGTCCTGGGCTATGCAACGGCTGAGACCAATCAGTGAAACTTGCATCTGCAGCAGAAACTGCAAGCATGGCAAAACAGAATAGACAGTGTCCCTACTGCCGAACAGCAGCCAGAACAGCTGACTTCATAAGTCTTAGCTGCCTAGTAACAGCCAGGAAAGCTTCACAAGCTGCCAGAGGACACTAAGTAGTAAGCGGGGGGATGTGGTGCAGGACGGTGCCAGGCTGGACAGGCACTCATCCCCCTGCTCCCTGCTCCACATCACAGGTCTGACCCCTAACTGGAAACTGCTGTTAAACAATGTAATGTGCTCTCACCACTCTGGCAAGAGCGCCTTACAATGTTTTACAGCTGCATTTTTTCACTTCTGCTGTGCCTGTGTGAGTGAACCAGCGCCTCCCCTTGCTGTGTAATCCCTGAATGACGCTGGAAAGACCTAAGGCCACATCAGCATCATTCAAAACAGGGCCCGCCACAGAGTACACGAGTCAAAAGGGAAATATTGGAGCTGCAGTGACATGATTGGGAATACTGGGAACTGGAGACACATGATTAGGAATACTGGGGGCTAGAGACACATGATTGGGAATACTGGGGGGGCTGGAGATACATGATAGGGAACACTGGGGGGCTAGAGTGACATGAATGGGGATACTGGGGGGCTGGAGACACATGATTGAGAATATTGGGGGGGCTGGAGAGACATGATATGGAAAACTAGGGTACTGGAGTGACATATTATGGGATACTGGGGGGCTGGAGACAAATAATTGGGAACACTGGGGACTGGAGTGGCATGATTGGGAAAATTGGGAGTTGGAAACACATGATAGGGGATATTAACATTATTGGAAATACTATGGGGGCTGAAGAGACATGATTGGATATACTGGGGGGGAGGGGGCTGCAGTGACATGATTGGAAATACTGGAAGCTGGAGACACATGATGGGGGTATACTGAGAACTTAAGAGACATTTTGGGCTATACTGGGAGCTGGAGACACACAATGGGGGATACTAAGAGCTGGAGAGACTTTATTTGGAATACTGGGGGGCTGAAGTGACATGATTGGGGATCCTGGGGTGCTTGGGTTACATGATTGAGTATACTGGGGAGCTGGAGACACATGATTGGGAATCCAGGGGTCTGGAGTGACATTTTGGGGGATACTGGGAGCTGCAGACATACAATGGGGGATACTAAGGGCTAGAGTGACATGATTGTGAATACTGGGGTTCTGAAGTGACATGATTGGGGATATTGGGGGGCTCGGTTGACATGATACAGGATACTGGCAGATGGAGTGACAAGATTGGGTATACTGGGGAGCTGGAGACACATGATTGGGAAATCCGGGGGTCTGGAGTGACATTAATGGGGATACTGGGGGGCTGGAGTAACATTAATGGGGGGCTGGAGTGACATTAATGGGGATTTTGGGAGCAGGAAACACATGAAGGGGTATACTGAGATCTGGAGAGACATGACTGTTAATACAGGGAGCTGGAGATACATGAATTATAACATATATAATTTATATTGTGTGGCGGGTACTTTGCAAATGCTTGCTCCCACATGGTCAGGTTCTAACGATCGCTACAATTACATCTAGGACAAGGTTTATTTTTGGACTCCGTACTTGAAACACTGGACTAACTCCATTGTGTGGAGTTTTATCTTTATTACCCTGTATTTACGTTTAAATGTACAAACAATAAACATTTCTACACTTAACTGATTGATTAAGATGTTATGGATTTTTGTTGTTGAAATAGGCGTAACATATAGTAGCTTTGGCTGTATCAGATTTACCTTTAATAAGAGTTATAACAAGCACAAAACGTTTTACCAGTGGTGAAAAAGACATTTTTTTTTCGAAATGTATAAATAAATGATATTCACATCATCTGACCATAATAGCATAATAATGACTGACAGCTACACACTGTCACATACCTTCTTCTCCAAGCAGAGTTCGCACAGTAACAATTTCTGCCCAATTAGGTAATGTTCTATTCATTTCAAGATCATTCTAGTTATTTGTTACAGATGGGAGAACACAGCTTAGTAAGCTTGGACCTTAATCTTTTACCCCATATGATGTGAGCAGGTCATATTTTTGCCATTTCATTGGATAAAAGGGGCTCATACGCAAAGCAGATGGATAAAACAGTAAAAACCGCAAGCATGCTGATGAATTGTTCAGTTAAATGGCACCACGATGATCATGTTCTGTTACCACCTTGGACCGTTACAATATAATTGAACTTTTTTTTTTTATAAGTTGAAATGTTCTCCGCTTGGCTAAAGTATTAATTTTCACCTATGCTAAACACTTCCAATGAATAATTTATTGCTTATTTATTCTGCCTGAAAGGAAGGTCAGAATATGCATTTAAATGGAAATTCGCTTTGCAAGAGAAGCACAAAAGAAACCTGTAATATCGGTGCCTTTCAGCTGGACGGAGATCACAAGTGGCAGAGAGGTTGAGCCTTTTTGCCGTCACTTTTTACTATGGTCTTATCAAACACTATAAAATATTGTAATACACGAGACTGCAGGAGAGGGTTATATATTCACAATGTCCGGAGGACTCAGGTGCTTGTAAACTACCAACAATCAATGCAGGACTCCACCTGTGTTGTGATGTTCATAGCAATTGCATGTTTATGTGGATAGTTTTATGCTTTCAGTTTTTGTTAGGTTCCTGTGATGGTGGTTTTACCTTTTCTAGATGCAAACTAACTCAGTGAAAGAACAACAAGGCTTTTTTTTCTTTTCAAAGCGGCTAAGATGACTTTACACTAGAAGTGGTGTACAAAAATTCTGTCTAAAATGAGATACCATCGGAAGATAGGCAAAGTGTTTGCTACAAAATCCTTTTTTTGTGTGCTAGCTACATCAGTGGCAAACCCAGGGGGGTTCTGGTTGCAAAAGTAAAAAAGAAGGAACATGGTCCTGACCTGTGCTGTAATAGTCAAGCAGGTGGGAATGGTGAATGGGACACAACAAATTCAACAGTGCTGACACAAGCTCTGGTCACTTGTGTTATATCAGTGGCCAGTTTTAAACGGTCCATCACATCATCCTGTGCCGCATTACAGTCTAAGGGGTAGATCCAGACCTAAGTACTTGTTACATTTCAACGCGTAGCTTATTTACTATTATCTAATTACTAGGCACTCCCCTAGACACTCCCCTCGCTCGTACGTAATTTGGCCATTTTACGTCAGCGGCTAGCGTAAAATCGCTCACGTACGTAGTTTTGATCTGGCCCTAATTCCCTAACATACACACACTCACACACTTACACATACACAGCCTAGGGGTAATTTTATTTTATGTGGGGTATATGTGTGCCATGTCCAGACCCCTAAAATACCCCACATGTGTTACACGCATTGGAATCCCCCATTTTAAATTCCTGCGTTTGCCACAGTACACACTATTGTCTTACTACACAAAATTCAAAAATTTGCTGGTTGCAAGATCAGGTGAGTGGAGAGCATGAGGATCACTTCATAGTTGTTGTCACAGAGAAACTGCTGCAGAAGGGCAGTCGATGAGCATTGTCATGATGGAAGAGCACAGGCACAGACTTTTATGGCTGTTTTTTCCACCATGCTAGAAGGAACTTCTCCAAAACTTCTTGGTAGGATGCAGCTCTAATCAGTGTACCTTTGGGGGTGCAGTGTATGAGAATGACACACTCACTGACCCAAACCATGTACTGCACACTATAATTTTCTCTTGCACTGGCAGTAAGCCAAAGATCTCTGTGCTTCCATTGTGCTGACTGTCATTTTTTTACAGGATTGAAAAACAGCATCTTTGTTGACAATTGATGAAAGGAAAGCACTATTTGTTTTATCAAATAGTGCTTTCCTTTCCATATTTAGGTACCTTTTGGCACTTAAGAGTTCCATAGGGCTACCTTATCTTACTGTGCGTAGTTTCCTTCTTAAAAAGGAGATTACGCACGGATATTGCCTCTCCCCGCCTGCCCCCGCCCTCCTCGGCTAATCTAAATCCCTCGCCCCTCCCACTACTACCTAATAACTTCCCAAGGTGCTCTTTCTAACTAAACTACTCTGTGCTGTCTTTAAAGACCGCATGGAGGCAGTCTACGTACCTAACTAGTATGTAAATTGCCTAAATGACCTACTACGCATGCATGGTAGGTCATTTCGCAAAGCTTTACACCTAAGAAGCAGAAGCTTCTTAGGTGTGAATACAGTTCCATGTCTCAAAATCACCTGACTCATTTGACACACGGGCAGCCTTGTGTTCTTTAGCCAGTACCCATTTGGAATGGTCAACGGCAGTCCAGCAAAACCACTTCTTCCACTCATGCGATCATATTGTAAGATTGGTTGGTGCGTGATCGTGGCTGCTTTGGTTAATTTTTGGCCATTTGAACGTTTACAGCCATGAACGTATATTTTTCATGAATTGTTAATGGGTGTCAACCCACGCAGATGGAGAAAACATTAACACTCTGCCCTTGGAACGTATACATAACCATTATTTGTCTCTAAAACACTCCTTTCAGCAGGTGGCACCATGTGCATTTTATTAACCGGATGGTTCTATCATCTGTCTTTCACAATCCTAAAGAATGCCCTCTGTTACAATGGTGGTAACTTTGGTACTGGTGAGGTTTATTGCAGGAAGACACAGATGATACAGGATATATAACACAGGACAATGAAGTGTAAGAAATAAACACCAGAAATGAGCAGAAAAAACATAGAAAACCAGGAATACAGAATGTCCAAGTGAGTGTTAATGCCAAAGAGTCCAAAAACTCCACAGAAGTAATATGAAAGGAGTTCAAACAAAATCCATATGGAAGCAGCAAACAAACATGCAGCACAGGAAGCAGACAACAAGAAACACACCTCGCGCTGGAATTACGGGATATATAAAGCCATGGCACAAGTGTAGGATAACGAGCACATACATGACTAGTCCTAGAGAGAGTGTTCAAAAGCAGCCTTTAGGAGCATGTCCACAACAGGAAACAATCCAGCACTGCCTCTAGAGGCAAAACCAGATATAGCAATCCACGGTGTAACACCCTCACCTTTTAAAATATACCACCAAGTTCTACCTGCTCCAATTCTCAAGAAAACAAATTGGAGACTTTGAAACCTTGAATGCACCTTCTATAACTAGCACAACATGTCAGGACATACATAAGTAGGTTATTTTGTTAAAGATATAGGTACATTAAAATAAACTTATCTGCCACCATCAATACGACTACACCATCATCTTTCCACCATCCTTATCATTGCCACTTCTGTGAATCAATCCGCAAATTTTTACAAATTTGCTTGGTCCTGGTAGGTGGACACAGCAAGGATCTTTCCCCAAAAAAACTACCACTTCAGTGCTAAATTGGTATGTATTACCGCTTTTTTGTCTCTTCCAGGTGTCTAATAAAATTATAATAATAGTTATTTCTCAATACTAGTCAGTAATTGCCCTTTCTTCTTCTGTGGAATAGTAGAAGCAGAATTTTCTCAATTTGTGGCATGAGTTTGACATAAGGCTCTTGAGTTAAAGTACTATATCAAACTGTAATCACACACATTATGCTACAGAAAAACAAGTCAGACAGACATTCATTGTAATGTCATAAACACCTTTTTACTACAAAACTTTAATGTTCTTTTTCAATTTCAGGCTGATCAAGAGTTTGAACATAACAACAAAAACCATTGCAAAATTACACCTCAGATAACTACACCGGACTACAGGGGTGGCATATTGATACATTGCAAATAGAATAAGAGTTCTGATGTGTCTTATCCTAGATCAACTTTAAATGATAGTTTAAACTTGAGTATATTCAGTATTTGTGTGCAATAAACAAAAGCTAAGTATTTTCTCTGAATAGTAAAAATATTTGTACTCTTCACATTGCAACATGGTCTTTCCAGGTGAAGCCTTGCACCTGTTTTTCTGGCCCTAATTCACACCTACGACCTACCTCCGGCTTCTTAGTTGCGTAACTTTGCGAATGTAACTACTGCACATGCTCAGTATTACATTTACACAATCTACGTACCAGTTAGATGTGTAAATTGCCTTTGTGCGGTCTTTAAAGAGTAGTTTAGGAAGTAAGAGGCGTACTAAAGAATCCTCAGGGAGTCTTTAGTTAGAAGTGGGAGGGGGGAGGGATTTAGACTAGTCGGGAAGGGCGGTGGGGAGGCAGGAAACGGTATTCTCTATGCATAGTTTTCTTCTTAAGGAAACTACGCATGGTAAGTTAAGGTAGCCCTAGGCTAGGGGCTGAACGAATGAGTTAGGTGTGGTTCTGTCTGCACCTAACTCACTCGTAAGTGAGAATACAGTCCCCTGTTATGCCTCAACTTCAATCCAGAGTTGGGAAAAAGGGGAATCAAATTTAAAATGTACAAAAAGAATAAGCTGAGATGATGTTTTGTGGTTTAACACTAAATTGCATTTAAAGTTAAGTTGTTGTCTTTGTATGGAAAAAGCAGTAATTAGCAGGTATTTACCATGCATGCAAACCAATGTAGCTCCTGTTCACCAGTCACATTGCAACATGAATTATCCAGATGCAGGTGGCTAACTCCACTCTTGAGCAATGCATAGCAAGTGTAGATGATTATTCCTCTACATACAGCTTTGCTGGAAACAATTGCAAAAGAAAAATCAGTTCTCATTAGGGAAATGTAATAAGACTGGGTAGAAAGCAACAGAAGGTCAAGGTGTCTTTGTTTTGGTAATTCTGAATAACAATAAATAGAATTTAGGTATTAAAAACAAACTTAGTGATGTGATTATTATTATGGGTAATTTAAATAGTAACTCTCTAATCATCTTAATGATAATACTGAATTAAAGTATTTTTTTTTTCTAGATTACAGTAAGTGCTTTTGCAAATAGCATATAAGTGCTGATGATATTTGCCAATCTTATGGAGCTTTCGGACCTATTGTAACAAGATTGTGCCAACTGTTAATAGCACAGATGATGTTTGCACTTAGATTTTCTACTGCCTTATAAAGTAATCTTGAATTGTGTTTGCACATGAAGATGTTGAAAGGTTGATCATGTGCTCTGCTTAAGTGCAAGTGGAGTTTTCACTGTCATAGTTAATTATATCTCAAAAATGATACGTGAACTCAATATACAATAAATATACAATATACAATAAATATAAATGAAATACATGCCAGGTACACTTTTATCAGAGCAATAACATATACTTCAATGAAGACAGTGAATACTGCTCTCAGTCTGAGCGTCTGTATTTCAAACATGATACAGTAGCGGATCCAGACTCCCGCATGCATTCCGTACGTGTAGGAGTCTGTCCGTCTGACAGAGAGAGGGGAGTGCGCGCCCCCTGTCACTTTCCTCTGTCATGCGGGCTTTATGGCAGCTTATGCCTGCCTTAAGTTTATCGCACATGTGTGGGATACCCATCCCACACTGTACAAATGTCATGCTTTCACCCACCCACTTTAGCAGGCGGAGGGGAAGCACAGCCCATTTCCTAGAAAATGGGCTTGTAGGGAACTAAGTCCTATCGTAACACTAGTTTAAAATCTATAGGGCGCATGTGCCCTTCAGTCAAATCAGGCCACTTACGCACTTTGCGTGTGCAAGTGGCCTGACGTTCTCAGGTCAGGAACTGGCCCACAGACAAAAGCTGAATGGCCCAAAAATATATGCTATTGGGAATTTGAACTTGTGCCCCGTAACCAATAGCAAGAGATTGCGGCGGTTAGATTAGAGTTAAGATGCTGCGGTAGGCTAAGCTTAGTGTTTTAGGAGAAGGTTAGGTTTAGGCTGGAGGACATGAAGTGGTAGAGTAAGGCTGTGGCACATTGAGTATTAGGGTTAGGCTGAAGAGCATGGAGGGTTAGGACTGAAGAAGGGGGCGGTTATTGTTAGGCTGAGGGAAACTGAGGGTTAGGGAAGGGTTAATGGTAGCATTAGGTTAAAACACTTACCTTCCAGCGGATGATTCTTTATACCTATAGGATTTTCAATTGCCAGCAGTCTGCATTTAGCTGTAGTACTTTAAATTTTTAGTTAAGTACTTTAAATTAAGTATTTTAAAATGAAGAGCATTGTACCACAGAACCCTACTCTAAAGAAGGATCAATCCTTGAAATAATTCATTTTGCTTTTCTTTATTTACATTACTATGATTGTTTCTTATGTCTCCATTATTGCTTCTCCTTGTTAAACAAGTATTTTCTTGAATTCCATGATTTAATGGCATATATTCATGTGACAGCATATACTGTTGTTGTAGTGTTTAATAGTTTCAGTACCTTGGACAGAGCCAGAAACAAGCAAAGTACAGAAGTACTGTAATAATTATTACATTTATAAAAGTGACTGTCCATCCAAATCATGAAGAAATTAAAATATAGCTT
>WWET01003006.1:7655-22381 GCA_011038615.1 Limnodynastes dumerilii
CCTAAGTCCACAGAGAGGATTTCTCAACTCTTCGGTGGCCCGGCGGTGGCTCTTCTGAAAATGAATGGGTGAGTGTTCTGTAATGTATCACATTCAAAATAGGGACAGCTGAAAAGCAACTTTCATCTGTCCCTATTTCGCAATGTGAAACATTGCAGAGGGTACTTGCAATAGTTCTGAAGTGACTCCCTTCATGCGATGGTTGTCCTATGGCAACAGATAACATTAAGCTTGACCATATGACAGCAAGCCCCAAAATGACACCTTTTTATTTGCCCCTTTTCTTGGTCCTTACAAAGCACTGTTACTGGCAGCCAGATGGAATGTTATCAACAGCAAGGGTCTGTAACGGAATGGATAAAAATGTTCATTCCTAGACAAAGAGTTAATAAATATATTGTTTCTGCTCCTTGTCTTGTCACTTTTCTTCTGAGGGAAAAACTTTGAAAATATCAGTTTGTGAACTAGAAAGCTAATTTAAGACAGTCACATGAATCGGTTTAATCACACAATGAATTAGATAAACAATGGGACTTGCAGCTGAGCTATTAAAGGGTTTAGAACAATTTTTAATTCCGTAGCTTTTATTCTATTTCCACTTCTCGAAGTCTTTTAACAATGAAATGATGAGAAGATTGGAAATAAAATATACTTAAGATTCAGAATCTGTGGGTTAAACAACATTATTACATAGCATTTCATAAACTGCAGTTTCGTTTCTTTTCTTTTCGCAAAAATCATGTCCTTTGTCAACTTGTGGTCACATCAGCATTTCTGTTGATGTAATTTGCTTCAGCTGCAGAGCAGAGCTGGCCTACAAATCAAAAACGAGAATAGAGGATGTCAGGAATAATTCGATGTCTTCATTGCTTAGATAATGTGCAAATCAATTCACATCCTATTTTTTCAGAGAATATGGAGCATGAAGTATCTTGCGTAAGCAAAACAGAAAACACAACAGCTGGTGAAGAGCTGATTTGTCTACATGCTCTATTTTCGTGTCACTCTATAGTACTGACGGCTAAGTGGCATGGTCGTGTTAAAGCCAAGCTTTAGTGCTCAGGAGTTTGTCTATTAAGATACGTTTAATATTTTAATATTAAGATACTTTGTTTCCATTCAATAAAAATTGGAAAAAAAATAATTCTGGACTGGATCCAGACCTCAATACACTTTCCATACGTGTGAGGGTCCAATTACGCACAAGAGAGGGGCGTGAACTCCCCCTGTCACACCCCTCTCTTGTGCGGGCTTTATTGCAGTTACGCTGTCATACGTCTGCCTTAACTGAAATGTGTGGATCAGTGGTCTGTATGACCAACCGGCAAATGTGCGAAACGTATCCCACACTGTGCAATTAACCTGCTTTCCCTCGCCCACAATTTGCGGGCAGAGGGGACTCACAGCCCCTTACTGCTGATTTTTTTTTTTTAACATATGGAACTAAGTTCTGTACAATAGAAGTTACGTGCGGAAAATGCAACATTAACAAGTAACATTTGGAGGGTGCACTTTGCGTGCGTAAGTGGGGTGCCAGATGCAAGTGTGGATCTGGTCCTCTGCCTTTACAACTTCCCATTAAATCAGGACATGAACTAAGTTATTTTGAACAAAACAGTATTTCATGAAAAGAATCATTTGTATATATTTTAATTACAGGATAAATGAAAAGGAGCTAAATGCTTAGTAACAAAAGAGTAAAAGTATCAGTAACTTTTTGCTACTCCTAGTATTCTGTCAAGAATTTGATGTAATATTACAAAATAAAAGTATGTTTAAGATGTAAATATTTAAGATTTTGAATTAATAATGATACAATATCATTGGTATTATTATGTTTATAATTCTATATTATTGTTTTTAATATTATTTGTATTGGAAATGTACATTTATATTTATTTTAATGTAAATTTGATATGTATATTGTTTATATGTATTTTAAAATATTTGTCTTGTGATTTTAATGTGTTATGCAACAGAGTGGCTAGAGTAAGGAGTCCCTTGCTGATGTTTAATTATACGAAGAGAAACACAGATTCATATGTTTATATATGAGAAATTGTATTGCTTAACAAATGAAATTCCAACATCTCATAACACAGTTTATTAAGAGGACCCCTATGTTCCTTGCATATAGGTTTGAAAAATTCCCAGGTGCAGGATAAAATGTGTCAGCGGGAGGAATATTACTTTTATGCTTGCACTTATTGTCATTATATTATTGGCGGACATACAGTACTTGCTAACTAGCTATCATTTCAATAGAAATAGATTCCGAGCCTAAGGATCGTACTGCTACCACAAGGAATACTTCATCTCTAGTCCATCATATTGCCACAGCAGTAATAATCCCGGGTGGCTGCTTACCCGCCTACAGAGCATTTTACAAATAAACTAGTGAATGCAGATCACCTGGAGCCCAGCTCCCATGACAAAATCCCAGCTGCTTACAAATACCCGTTTCCTCACTCTGTGGATCTAGACAGTGGACATGGTTTACGAATTCCTTTGTGACTTCTTACATCTTACATCTTACATCCTGCAGCTTCTGTTTAGATCATTTTGCTCCAAGCTGCAGAGGAGAGAGGAGGGACTAAGACACTGAGCTCCCTGAATCACTCATTCGCTCTTCTTGCTGGTTGTCAAGTGAGTGTATGAGTCAGAGCAACGTCAGACAGGATCTCCCAGACAGCCTCTACGCTGCAGCCTCGAGGAGCAGTGGAAAGTGAAAGGAAAATGAAGAGGAGCCTGAACTGGAGCAGAGAAGAGAGAATAGAAAGAAAAGCATCTGCAAAGTCAAGGTAAGTTATAAATAAGTTCAACAGTCCAAAATATATGGTGTAATAAATCTGTATTACAGTTACAGTAATAATTGTATTGCTTGCGAACAGATCTATGGTTAATGATTGCTGTGATTGCTCTTAGGATCCCTGTATTGACAGCAGTGTGACATCTATTTCTGGTAGCTTTATTAGGGACAGTTTTTACTATTTGTCTTTTCTCGGTCAGTAATCACTACTGCACCTGTGTATCCTGCTACAAATGTTATCTCTTTTCAGACTTTGTAATCTTTACTGTGACAGTGATACTACATGGAATACCGCAGAGTGCCGCGGAGGGAAGACACCAGCATCACTAGGAAGGAGGAGAAGGAGCAGTAGCGCACCACGGAGGGAAGACTTCTAAAGGTAAGTGAAATGAATAAATACTAACAGGCTGGAGTGGTTACACATGGGTAAAACGGGGGGGCTGGAAAGACATGATAGGGACTGGGCGGCTGGAGAGACATGATGGGGAACTGGAGGGGCATGCTGTGGAATACTGGGAGACTGGAAAGAAATTATTGGGGGCTAGAGAGACATGATAGGGAACTGGGGAGCTGAAGAGATATGTTGTGCAATGCTGCCCCCCATGGAAAGACATAATGGGGATCTGGGGCATGAGGACACATGGTTGGGGGCTGGAGACATGTGATGGGGGCCTGGAGTGATATTATTTGGGAATACTGGGGGACTGGAGACACATGGTGGGAGGCTGAAGAGACATGATGATGAACCGGGAGGCTGGAGACACGATAAGAGGGGGCTGGCTGACATGATTTTGGAATACTGGGGGGCGGAGACATATTATAGGGATACTGGGAGCTGGACAGATGATAGGGTGGCTGGAGTGACATGATTTGTGAATACTGGGTGGCTGGAGACACATATGGACACTGGGAGCTAGAGAGACATGATGCGGGGCTGGAGTGACATGATTTGGGAATACTGGGGACATTTTTATTCCTGTGAATGGGTGGGTAGGGGCCCCCGTGCATTGCTTTGCCCAGGGCCTACAGTTATGTTAAGACGGCCCTGCCTATGCATGTACTTTAGGATTTGTACAGCAAATATGGGGCTGGAGACATATAGGGACACTGGGAGCTAGAGAGACATGATGGGGGGCTGGAGTGACATGATTTGGGAATACTGGGGGACATTTTTATTCCTGTGAATGGGTGGGTAGGGACCCATGTGCATTGCTTTGCCCAGGGCCTACAATTCTGTTAAGGTGGCCCTAGTCATATGTGTCATATGCCTGGGGGCGAGTGTGTTCGGCTGGTCATATCCGGCGAGTGTTCGGCGGGTCCGGTTGGATTATTTTGGCTGCCATTTCATTTTCCCATGGATTAAAAACAGCTTGGAAGACTTGAAGCTTGTAAAGAAAGGTAAGTCTGACTTGTATTATTGTTAGTATTATTGCCTGTTGATTTTTAATGTGATGCAATGGGAATTGTGATTATTGGCTGTTGATGTGATGTGATGACTTACTTTTTAAGAGAGCGGCAGATAGGACTGAAGGTGGTGGCAAGCAGTGCCTCTTTGTTTCTTATTTTTCCATTTAGCGGATCCCCACATTCTCTCCACATTTTGTGTATGTGCTCCTGTTGTGGGATCTATGAAATTATATTTGTGGTTCACAGTTGCATGGCTGTATCCTGCTTTTTCGAGGTCCTCTGTTTTATAGGCATGCCAGCAGTCCGAATAAATGTTAAATCCCTCTTCAATGTGTTCCACAATACTTGCCATCAGTGTGCCAGCTTCTCTATTGGGGACCTGAACCAGAAAACACTCTCCATTCCCTGCATTCCCCTCTGAAGATCCATTGTTGGGGGAAAAGCCTGCCAGCATGGCTTTTCTGTCTTACAAGTAGACTTTCATCTATTTCCACAATTTTGTCAGGGTCGCCTATTAGTTTTTTCGGTTGACGCATTAGATGAGATGTAATGAGCAGACTTCTCTAATGTAATTATTCCAGTTTATGGTGGTATTTTCGCTCATGTTAAGCTGTTTCTCGCACCACTTGATGGACGTCAACTCCTCTTTCCAAAAGTACACAAATCGCAGGGCACTTAAAAATGGTAATCTGGAACCATTAAACCAGTTGTCAGACCTGACACTGGTTTTCTTGTTACAACTTTTGATGTTACACCGCCAAACGTTTTCCCTCACATACAACTTAATTTCGTGGCCATTTGCACATTTTCTGTTTTGAGGTAAAATATCTCTTTCTTAAAAGAACGCAACGGCATCTTCCTCAGTATGTGGCAAAATTGTCATCATTTTGCGTTACTTTTTTACCACAAACAACGCATAGAAATTTATACCCACATAAAATACGCAGTGGAAAAACAGATATATCACGCGGCGGCTGCGGCGGAAATACAGTAGCAGTAGCATAAGTAGTACATTTTTTAAGAAAGTTACTTAAGTTAAGTACCTTACATAGCGGATAAGTAAGTTACGTAGCGGGGGCCGAATAAATAAGGAACTACCGAATATTTATATTCCTTGGAAATACATTTATCCTTCATAACAACCATTGACATCATATTTGCTATCTTGAGACTTTTTGTTTGAGTATTTGCAATAATTTATTTAATGGCACCTTACTGAAAAATTAGCTTTATATATGTTTTGCTTTATAACGCTATTTGTGTGTACCTTTTAACTACTAAGACTATAAGTTACATTTTAATATATTAGAAGTAATATGTTACTATTAGCAATCTGTTTTTTATTGTGTTGTATTATGGAAGGTGGTCTCCTAAGTGAGCTGAGTTTAACATTTACTTATTAATTTATTTTAATAATTCAATTTTAATTTATTTAGTGATTTATCATTATTTACCATAGGAGCGGTTATATCATTTTAATTAAGTGATAGACAACAGTTTCTAAATCGCCAGATCTTGAATAAGTAGGTCTCCTATTTCTCCTATTTTTTAAACCATTTTTTGTTATATATTTTATGGTCAAATGTTCAAAAATACCTTTTAAAAACTACTTAAATTTAACCATTAACAGGAATATAGGAGTTATTACATGTAAATATTGATCTGATGATTAAATGTTTTTGTGTACGAAGCAATTAATGATTTTAAGGGGTAAATTATTTTTAGGAGGTGCTTAATTATGATGATGAAGGTGATATGGTGTGTTGTGGTTAAAAGAATGCTTTCTGTATTTTATGGCACTCACGAAAATTCAGTATGTATTGAGTGTCAATTAAATTAATGTATTATGGTATTAAGTCCCATACACACTACATATTTTTAAATGATGGGCGACATTTTAGATCACTTTAATCGCCTATCTGCCTGCATACACACTACACATGATTTTCAGTTGAGCCTTCAGTATTGAATGACTTTTTTTGTTAAAATTAAACTTTTTAAAAAATGTGATCAAACAATTTTGTGTACTTTGCAACGATCAGGCATGATCAGCGTATACACATGCAAGATATCGTTCAAAACATTCCTTTATCGGGTGAGTTGAAGGATTATCGTTTAAAAAAAACTGTAGTGTGTATGGACCTTAAGTTAAAGCATTTACTAGCATGCAGTGTGTGTTGTGTGGCAGTCACTAGGATGCAGTATGGTAAGCAAGTTAATTATGGAATCTTATACACAAATTAATTTAATGACATTAAAGCATAATTTTGCTCTGAAAATCAATTATAATTAGACTTAGTCATTCAAGTTTTGTATTTTTTTCCCTTTATTCAACTGTGTACCTACTGGAGAGGGATGAGGCCCCAAAATTATTATTGTACAGGGCCCCAAGATTTCTTTTGCCGAACCTGGGTGGGTGTAAGTGTTGATTTACAAAAATCGGCACTCACTTTGAAAAATAAACCCACCATTTTTATGTTAAAAAATAAAGAAAGAAAATGATTAATAAAACAATAAAATGTACCTTAATAATATTTAAAATTCCAAATTTTTATTATTATTAAGGTTTCATTTATTTATTTTTTATTAATATACTTAATAAAACTATATAATTAATAAGGGCCACGATCCGTGGCGATTTTGGAAGGGTTAATTCGCCATGATATAAAAGCTTAAACATCGCTGTAGTTTGCAAATCAACGGGTGAACTCGCCCCTTTGTAAATCCGGTGATTTCAAGCTACAGCAATGTGCCGTGATTTTTAAGGGTGAGTTAACTCACCCCTTAGTAAATCCAGCCCTAAGTATTGTGAGCAATTTCTTCATATTAAGGGGTCTACTTACAGCTCTATAAAGTACGAGCACTTTATTTTCATTAGATAATTGTCATTTTCACAAGAAATAGTCCAAACATATCTGACTGGGAAATGCGTCTCTGGAGACTTCTGAACACTGCATGTACTGTTTTTCCTGCCGGGTCTTAGAAATATGCTAAGTGAGGGCCACTGCGTACCTGCTGGGACTTTGGGAACCATCAAATACTTACTAAAGATGATGCTTGCCTCGTAGCTCTTCATGGACTTCGATGGAATGGTAAGTATTCGTAAATATGAATTTTATGCTACCTTTGGAGAAGCGAGTCTGGGTGAGAGCCCATAATCGCAATTAATATGTTTATGTCTCTGTATTAAGTAGTGTGTCAGGAAAACAGAGACACAGGTGACTACTGATTGTAACAAGAAAATAATAAGAAGAAGATGAAAAGACCAGATTCTGATTTCCGTGCAGATGAAGAGGCCACTTTTCTCGCTTGTATGAAGATACAATATCTCACCTACCTTAAGACTAGATAGTGCAAAGTTGCCACACCACTGGAACTGATCCAGAGGCTCCAGACTCATCCTTGGAATGTGAATAAATCTAATTATTGTATTATAATAATGATTCTTGCAATTGCTACAATAGTTAAGAGCCTCAAACATTTATCATAAAAGTATTTTTCGTCTACTGTTTCCCCTTTTTAAATATTTTTCTTGATTATATTATACAATGGTGAAAAAAGATCAGAATTATTCACACTGTGCAATCATCTTGTTATAGAAAGAACAATTAACACTTATATCCGGTAATTGTTATATGTAGTGGACTTTTGTTTCCTTATTATGTAAATATGATTTTAGTCTCAACTGTTGTTATTACTATAAAATAAGTTTTTAACATAGTTTTATTAATGTACTCTTCAAAAATAATAAGCATATCGACAATTTAAATCGCTTTACCATCCTACATGTACAGAATTATATTTTGTCATTTTTGGTTTAATATTTCCAACAGATGACCTTCTGTGAGCTTATGTAATAAGAGCTAATGATAATGACACATATTAACTCATATAATAGGAGATAATGACTTTGAAACATTTGACTTACTTCATCTAGTACAGTTTGTGGAAGCACAGTTTCAGATAAATACATAGTCTATTCTGAATCAGTGAATGGTAATTAATCTTCTTTTCTTTGCTTTCTATTCACCAACAATGACTATCATGCAGGTTGATACATAGACAAGAACCCCATCAGTGTGCATTAGTGAACATTTCAAAAGATCTTTTTTTGACAATTAGAGAGAATTGTCCTATGTTAATCTAGCCAATAAGGTCATAGTCTGATAAGGCGGGTCTGTTAGCTGGGGTTTCTACTTTTCAATTATGAGTTTTTCTTCCTTGTACTAATGTCGCAATTGGGAAGATTATGTACTTACAGATAATTTAACTAAATCACAACCTTTCATCTGTCACGATAAACAAAATTATAAACTATCCTTCACCATACAGTAGATCTAGCTGTACTGTAATGTAATGAACTTTTTTTCTATGCACAGCAAGGGCACCAGCAGACTGCCACATGGGGGGGGGGTGAATTACGCCCCTTCCATCCCTACATGCAGAGAAGAGTTGTCCATGATGTTTCCTTGTTGCATCTGCGTGGTCTGATTTTGCAAGAATAAACAAATACAACAGATCATTTTTTATTATTATTTTTGAATTATCAATTATTAGTAGTATTTTTATTATTAGTATTAATAATGTGAAAAATGTGAAGGTTTTCTAACCAAACAATCTTGGAAAAATAACAGCATACTCTTCCCTATTGTTTACATGTGACAATCAAGGCAATAGGTAAGTGAGGGGAACAAGTTGTTTATGTTTATATTTAAGTTATTGACCAATGAAATTGGTGCAAAAGTTCATACATGGAAAAATAAGTTTAAGATACAAAAGGCAACATTTCACATTTCAAAATAGAGCATAAGATGATCTGTAAATGCTTGTCAATTGTTTTAATGTACGTATTTCTGTGATCAGTGTAAGTGTGTCCAGGTTGGAAAAACAACTTTGGGGATAGATTGAAAATGGGTAAATCCACTGGAAAGGTGGAAAGGTTATACTGTTAGTATTAACCTCCATGAATACACAATTGTGTGTTATGGTTAAAGTAAAGTAAAGAAACTAGTGTTCATCAATTGTTTACAATGATAGCTAGGTAACAACCTCTATTGATGAGCAGAGAAATAGCAAACAGGTATAGATTCTAACTTAATGAATGGGTGTTATACTCTATTGAATAGCATGTAAATTCTGCTTCTAAGGATATTATATGGCCATATAAGTTTGGTCCCAAATGGAATTGTTGTTTAGAATAATACTATAATTGGAAGGCATGGGAGTCGATGGAGTGGATAAACCTGTATAAAAGGCTTTGAACAGAAATTCCAAGTGAAAAGTTTGAATGCTTCATTAGGAACCATTTAAACTTGATCAGTTTAAATGCTTTATTAGGAACCATTTCATTCATTAGAAGAGGGGGCATATAAATAATAAAAATAGCTGCTCCCTCAATAAGTGTTGTGTGGTCAGACAATAATGACAGATAGCATAGCCACAGCAATTAAGGGAAAAGACAACAGAATAAAGCAATATAAACATATCTTACAATGATAATAAATGGAAGAATAGAAGACTCATAATGCAAAGCAATGATTGCTAATGCTAGGAGCTTAAAAAATAATATCCCTGAACTAATTGCAATAATGAAAATAGATCATCTGCATATTGTGGAAATCACTGAATCATGGTGCAATGAAAATCATGACTGGGACCTAGCTATACTGCGATAGCATTTTTTTAGGAAGTATAGAGTAGGAAAATTTGGAGGCAGCATATGTTATGTATGTTAAGGAAGAGTTAAATTAAATTTTATTAGGGAGTATTTGACCAAAAAGAGGCCCTTTGAGTAACCATAATAACCCAGGGGATTATTCATCATACTGGAGTGATATATAGGTCACCAGGACAAGATGAATTAATGGACAATGTTATATCGCTAAAATGGCAATAAAATGGGAGGTAATAATAATGGGAGATTTTAATCTACCTGATATAAACTGGGGTGAATTTTCAGAAAGCTCCACTCCACTCCACAGCAGTTGGTGAGAGAGCCCACTCACAAAGAGCTCATCTTAAATTTGGTACAAATGGTGACAAAATCTCAGAAATAAGTGTTTGTGAAAACCTAGGATCCAGTAATCATCAAGCTATTCGGTTTAGTATAATGACTGAGACAGCCCTGTGCCACACAAAGACAAGGGTGCCAGATTTTAGGAAGGCAGATTATTTGAAAATGGGGAAATGTGTAAGTGATTCTCTGGCAGAGTGGAGGCACATGAAAGGAGTACAGGAGCAGTGAGGAAATTTAAGAAGTTCAGGTCTGATTCACACTTAAGAATGCGTTAGGTTCTTAAATAAACATATCTATTAGCAAGGCAACTTCCTCAGCACGCCCCCAGTTTTCAGGTTCTTAAGAGACTTACAAGTGCCATAGGGCTCCCTTAACTGTAGGTTCGCATTTGTGTGCATAGAGCGTCTAATTACGAACGTGACTGCATAACCACGCCTTCTTTTTAAATGCCTCCCTCCACCCAATCTTCTTATCTGCCGAGTTAATTATTCACGACACGCCCCTTCCTGTGTAAGTTACTACAAACCTAGAGACTTTAGGTTCATAGTGTTGAATCACGGCATTTGCGTTCCCCAGTCCACTGTAGATTGCGTATAAAACTTACTACGCATGCGCAGTATATCCCTTCCTATATATACGCACCTAAAACCACATAGATTCTTAACTGTGAATCAGGCCCTTCATTATTAACTGCAACAAACCTCTGGATAAGAAACGTTAGAAAAAACCCCCAGAAAAAAAAGCCAATGTGGTTTACAAAAGAGTTAGCAAAAAACTAAAAAGAGTATAATAAGGCTCAAAACTCAGAGTGAGTGTCTCATTGAGGGTGATAGGGTTGTGGCAATTCATCTTAACCAATATTTCTGTTCAATATTCACAAAGGAAAGAGAGGGTAAGGGGCTACTTTTAAACAAGAAGATTATTAATACAAAAGAGGCAATTGATACAACTTTTACTGTGGAGGAGGTATTAAAAGAACTTTCAAGGCTGAAAGTGGACAAATCAATGGACACATTCTAGGATACTAAAAGAGCTTATAGGGATGCTGGCAAAATGAGTAACTGAATTATTGAATCAGTCACTAATAACGGCTGATTCCAGAGGACTGGAAAATGGCAAATGTAGTCCCTCTGCATAAAAGTGGGAAAGAAGTGGCCAACTGCCGACCATTGAACCTAACATCAGTAGTAGCGAAACAAATAGAAAAACTTTGAAAGGAACTAATTGTACAGTATCTTATATCCAGTAACTTACAGGATCCCAAGCAGCATGGATTCACTTCAGAAAGATCATGTCAAACAAATCTTATTGGATTTTTTGACTGGGTCAGTAAAGTATTAGATAAAGCTATGTAGACATAGCTTATCTAGATTTTAGCAAGGTTTTTAACACTGTGCCACATCGCAGATTGTTAAATAAATAAAAAATAAATAAATAAAAACTTTGGGATTGAACTTAAGGATAGTTGCATGCATACGATCTTGGTTACAGGATAGACAACAGAGGGTTTTAGTAAATGCAATTTCTTATGGGAATGTTTAGGTAACTAGTGGAGTTCCATAGGATTCTGTACTCGGACCAGTACTATTTTGATATCATTATTGGTGATATTGCCTGTGGTATCAAAGGGAAAATATGTCTTTTTGCAGATAACACAAAGATATGTAAAAGAGTAGACACACCAGGAGGTGTGGAGGCCATATCTCCCGAAATACATAAATACATTACAGACTGTGCATAAAAGAGAAACTAAAATGGTCCATGGCCTGTGTCACAGAACATACCAAGAAAGGCTAGAGGAACTAAAAATGTATAGTTTGGAGCAGAAAAGGGAGAGGGGGGATATGATAGCAGCTTTCAAATACATCAAAGGTTGTGCCCGGCTAGAGGAGTGTCGCATTTTTCAAAGGAAAAGGTGTTCCGGAACATGAATATAAACTGGAGGGTGGTAGATTCAGAGGAAATGTGCGGAAATATTACTTCACTGAAAGAGTGATAGAGAAGTGGAATAACATCAACTCTGAGGTGATTGAGGCTAGAACAGTTTAAACATGCATGGCATAAATATAAGGATATCCTATACCTAAATTGATTGTAAAATAGGGTCTAGGGTCAGTATCATTTTAAATAAGCAACTGGTCAGACTGGATGGCCCATGTGGCTGTTACATGCCACCACTCTAATCATGTAAATTATTACCTTTGTTTGCTGTCCTGTCCCAGTGCCTCTGTGGGAATCATTTCCTGCAGACCATTGGACCATGCATGGCCTGCACATGTCTGACACCTGCAGCTGTTGCTAATAGTGGGCGCTGTCCTTCTTCCTCTGTCTTTTATTACCTCAAGGCTGCTGTGATTTTTGGCAGGACTCCAGCCAATCATTTCGCCTGTTTTGGACTGTTGGTCAATCAATAGTCAGTAGTCCCTATTAAGCTCCTGCAGTGCTATCCCTCACTGCTAATTATAGTTTTAGGTCTCTAGTCTGTGTCCAGCTCTGCTATTGTTCTCTGCCTTGTGCAATTTCTTGTGATCTCTGAGTGCCCCTGCTCCAGTTAACCCTTCCCTCTCTCCTTGTGTTTTTTCGCCTTATTACCCAGTATCTCCTCCTGTCCCTGCATAGCCCATTCCTCTGGTTGTGACTGTGTGGCACCCCTGTGGTGTCTCTTCTGTGCATGTGTGTGCGTGCGCACCCTAGTTCATCCTGTCTATCTCTCTGTGTCATTTGTCAGAGCTGGTCCCTTCTAGCTCTATTTTCTTGTTCCTGCTCTCAGTTTTCCCCCACCTTCTGACTCCTGTTTGCTTCCATTTCCATGTTGGCCTTGACCTGCTAGGCATTCTGCAGCCCAGCCTATCCCCACCATCAGGGACTCTAGTGTATACCAGGCCCTAGATAGACTCTGCTCCCTAGTCGAGGCACATACATTCTGTAACAGTTATCTGCTGTCAATTTCTATGTTTCTATGTAACAATTTAATCTCTAAATCTTAACTAAATATTGATGAGTGATCCTACACATTGGGCAGAGAAAAGGAAAGTTGACACCACTTTGGAATCCCAGAGAGCAATGGCACTGGCAACATCATTCTGCAACCTCAGACAGCGACAACAACTCCTAAGCCTATTACTGCAGGATTGGATTCACGTACTGGAGAACACTACTGAACCTTTGTCACACACTGTGAATAGCCCTGGAGCAGGGGAGCTTCATACTGTGGAACAACTACTTAGTCACATTAGCCTAAATATTATTGGAACTCTTATTAATTGCTTTGATTACTGTTAAAAGACAGTTGACTTAATTCACACTTAAGAATTAGCGAATGAATCTAAATAAACTCACAGACAAGATCTGTAAGAGCGATTCAGAGATGCTAAAAAATGAAGTTAACCACACCCCCAGTCTCAGGACTGCCGCATACGGACGGTTTTCTAGGTGTATTGTTTTAAGTGCGGATGTGTTTCTTTGTTGTGATTCACACGGAGGCCATCTAGGTACTTAAAGTAAATCAGAATTCACTTAACCTGCAACTAAACACAAATGTTCATTAACAACTAAAAACTTATCTGATTATTAAATTAATTTTGCGATTGGTTTTATAATAATTTAATAATGTCACATTGTAAGTTTAACCATTTGTGTGCTTTGGAGTAACGATCTACCTTTGTAATGTAAGCTAATTGCTATTTAAAATCTTTTAAACAATTATTGTTTTTATCTTAATACTATTTATATTGTTATTTTTTCGGTGATTACCTCTTGGAGTGGTAACTATTCTCTGGCATAGCCAGGATTTGCACTTTATTCATTCATTTATTCGTCCATTATTTATTTATTTATCCATCTGCAATTCTACACTATCACCTTGTTGCCTGTAGTACAGCAAGCTCTCTCCCGAACGGATACTTTTTCGTTACAGTAGTAATAACATTATTAGTTGTCTTCTCATACTCCAGTATTATATTGGAGTTCTGGCACACTTCTATAACAACTTTTTGGCCGGATTACTGACTTTATTTATGACCAGGAACAGTTTATGATACAAACTACGCAGCAGTACTGCTACATATTGCCTGGAATTGTTACCTATATCATCTGTTGTGCAATTCAATCACTAATCTGGGTGCTCTGATATTTGGCTTTTTAGCTATTTGTGGCTTTTTTTAATATGTTATATTAAGTATATATTATTATATATTTTTTATTTATCATTTCTTATCCTGAGTGAGACAATTTTTACTGTAATAAATATTGTTGCATTTTCTAATAAATCTCCTAGCGCTCTTTTTTCTATTTATTTTATAAGAAACCGTTCTGCATATTGTATGTCTATTTTGTTATTCTCTGTAACTAAGCATTGTGATTATTAACATATTAAATATCAATTAATAAGTTCATGTCTCTGTGTTCTTACGGATTCACGCATCAGATCAGCTCGGTTATTAAAAGCTACTGTCGGGTAACAGAAGAGGTTGATGATTTTTCTGGTAAAGCATA